>JAECUM010053057.1:0-11383 GCA_016617855.1 Megalonaias nervosa
GGATGTTCAGTCTTGATAGAACGTAAAAGGTATTATATTATCATTATTTTTAGCTCACTTTGGTTCATAGATTTTGTAAACATCGGGTGAATACGATTGGCTGTTACCAAGGTCATTTTCGGCCCACGTGTTAAGTTGAGTTGTAAACAAGCCTTTCTTTTTTTATTTCCAGTGTGAGAATTTGATTTTTTAGATAGGGCTATTCTAGCGTATGTGACAAACGACATTTTTTTATTGCGTGGTTTGATGATTAAGTGATCATGTGACCCATCACAAGTGTCGAAATGACGTTTTAATGGAGTTTAATACTCAGTCTCACTGTTTTCTAATTCAGTCGTATTCTCACACCTCAGACCTAAAGGTGTTTTTGATTGTTGATGCCAACTGGTCTTCAAGTTCATTTACCTTTTAGAATTTAATAATTCTTTCTCTAGAAACATACATAAGTGCTCTTTTTCACCAATATTCTTGAACAAAAGACATTCAGTGGAAATTCTTTGGAATTCTAAAGCCGGAACATCAATACTGCATTCATCTGACGTCATCGTCCGCCATCTTTGAACTTCATCAAGATTCGAACCTGGATTCAATTAGAACTGTGTAGTGACAGGACTTATATTTTTCAATTCTAGGATTGGTTTTTGGATTGTTTTCACGAACTGTAAGTCCTTTTTCATATTTTACTGTGTTTTCTAGGGAAATAAATTAATTTTGTTCAAATTTACAAAGCTTGTTAACTTCACTCTTTTCTTTGTTACTTTGAACGAGCCGAGATTTGTAACATCTCAGCTTATCTACATTTGCATCCAACACTGAAACGCTGGAAAATATCAAAACTTGACTGACACAAAGTATTAAACCACAGGCAGGAAACTGCCATCCATTCATCATATCTTGCATTCGTAGGTCTGAAATAGATTGAACTCAATGTCCTTTTTGGAATTCTCATTAATTTGCATAAGTGAAACTTTTGTTGTTAATCCTTATTTTCCAATGGAGCAAATTCGCCGTGCTACCTATCTTGAAGCAGGAATTTCTCTAATTTTGATCATTTTCTAATAGTTAGATTGCAACCCTGTTTGTGCACTAAATTGTAAAGTAATTTTGAACACATGCGATGATCAGCGAGTTGCTCGGTTATTCTATTACCTATTGTTGTCTGATAATCATTCGATGCTCTTCTGAGGACTTGGTATACTAAACAATTTGTTTGAATAAAAAAAATGCTGAAACTAACTCGTATTAAACCATTGTCTCCAGGCATAAACTAAGTTGTTAATTCTTCTAAATTCATGTTCAAGCCAGTCCTTACAAAAACACATATTTACCTCGCACGCTAATATCAGAATTTCTCTACATGGGACTATCGTTAAAATGAGCAGGTGTATTATAATTGAAACTTATTTTCAAAATTGATCTATGCATACAGATCAGTTGTTTATTAATAAATGAATCTCAATACGTAATGCAAAGTTGTTATGACCTTGTACCGGAAAATAATTTCTGCTTTCTCTTTCTTCCTTTCTTCCCCTCTTTATTTATTCAGTTAATTCCCGGCATTTGATATTTGTACCGGGAATGAAAAATGCAAATTAGATTGAATCATTTTGGGGTTGAAAGGAATAACATTTAATTTCATCGGATCATGTAGCACATGGTCTCTATCTCTTTTCTCTTGTCTAAAAAAATAAATATAAACGTGAAATATTCTTCCTATTCTTTTTTATTCTTATCAAATTATATTTACTTTCATCTGAATCGACTGAATATTTTTTCTCTCTTTGCAATTAAATACATTTAGTAAAAGATTAATTCTGAGATCAAACACGAGTGTATCTGTTGTGTGTTTTGCCAAGAAAGAGTGACACGAACAAATTATTATTATTACTATTATTATTATTATTATTATTATTATTATTATTATTATTATTATTATTATTATTATTATTATCATCATTATTATTATTATTGACAGTAAACAGAGGGTTAAACAGGAATAAGGAATAATGTTGGAAGACAGAATTTGCAGATGATGTTGCCCTGCTGCAAATAACACAAGGATGATATGCAGAAGGACACAAAAACTATAAGAGAAAAAATTGAAGTAGGATTGAAAATAAGCGAGAAAAATTTTAAACGTGTGTTGGCAAACAAGATCTCAAACCAAGAACTTCACATAATTGCAGAAAATGTTTCGTTCATGGAAGAAATAGAATTGAAGCGGTAGATATGGATAGGCCATGTATTGAGATGACCAGTGTAGAGACTAGTGACTAATGCGATGTTAAGGAAAACCATAAGAAAGAGGTAAATGTGAAAGACCTGCCAGAAACGGGCTAATTGATGAAAGAAATGGACAGGACAGGAGCATATGGGAAGAGATCTTTAAACCAAACCAATGACACGGGAAAGTGGAAGAAGAAAGTATCGGCCTCATTTTCCATAGGGCAGGAAGTGTCATAAAGACTACAGGAAGAGTCATAAAGACAATTATTATTATTCCTCTTATTATTATTATTATTATTATTATTATTATTATTATTATTATTATTGTCGACTTCCGGTACACAGCAGGTGACTGTCACGACAATTGTGCTCAGTGAAATGTGTATTGTTTTTCTTAATATTTGTGCATGGAGTGGAGACTAATCCAGGTCCCGGGCCTAGGGGGAGACCCCTAAAAACCAAACAAGGAGGTAGAACAACATCCACAAGGGTCACAAACGACATATAGTCCTCTCAGTAATACCAGACCACATCATCATACAGAGGAACGGGTGGCAAACTCGCAAAACACGTTGTTTACGTGGATGGGTAACTCAGAACCCAATCGGACAAGTCCAGTTCCGGCTAGTGTTTCTGTACTAACGCAGCAGAACTCCCTGGCCTCAGAAAATAGTATGACGGAAAGGGAAAGGGAAGATATGAATGTTGATTTCTTCATAGAGTCTGCAGAAACAATTGATTAAGCTTGAAAATTTTAATGCTCGAGATAAGAAATGAAGTAAGGAAACTTAATGAACGATTTATATCTATTGAATGTTCCTTAGATGAGCTGAAAAACAAAAATGAATTAATAACTAATCAGAATATGGTCCTATGCAAGAAGACTGAGAACCTGACGGAGAAAGTTATTGAACTGGAAACACAATTGCAGGCGAACGAACAAAAGCTTGAGCAGCAAGAGGCGTTTTCCAGTCGAGAGAATCTGGAGTTTTATGGTGTGCCTGAAATCCGCGAAGAGAAGTGGGAAGATAGAGAAAAATCAATTAAAGTGTATATGACGGATGCACTTGGTTTAGATTCAGTGAGGATAGACGTTGAAACAGCCCATCGGCTAAGACCAAAAGCCCTTGAAACAGCCACGAGCACCATGTCTGAGAACGAAAACAAGGCGGCAGCTAGCAGACCAGTTGACGTACATGTAGCTGAAGATTTTCCAGTCACAGTGAGAAATGCTCGTCCCAATCTCTACCCGCCATTGAAAAGAAAGCCATTGAACAAGGAAAAAAAAAGCATTCTACAAATATGACAAACTAATACTAGACGGTTACACGTATGCATTTGATGAGGTTAGAAACGATGCTGTTCTTGTAGACAAAAGAATGGACTCTGCCGAGGCCTACAAAATGTGTATGAGGAGAACGGTTCTACTTCTGTGTTAGGTTGTTTGGTATGGATTATATCTGGTTTAAGTGAGAAACTTTCCAGAGAAGAGAGATCAGATTTTATTAATTATGTTGAAAAATTTGAAATACTAGACCTTGTTGAAATATGGGCAGAAACTATAGATCAGTTTAATATTAACGGTTACAAAAACTATGATAGCGTAAGAATTAAATCACAATCTGCTAAAATAAATTGGGGGGGGGGGTCTCAGTTTTTATTCGTGAACACCTCTTCAAGCATTTTAATATATCTAGAGAAAAAAAGTGCCTCAAAAAGTATTATTTGGTTAGTTGTTTAGTGTAAGGCTAGCATACTGAAGTGGTACTTAACTTTTGGTTTTGTCTATTTGTCACTTGAATACTCCTCCATTCATTCAGAAGAAAATGTATATGCAGTGGTAGAAAATGAGTTAGCTCACCTACAAATGAAATACGCTGAATACAAAATAATAATCGCAGGTGATTTTAATGCCTATACCGGAACCGAGCCAGATTTTATCAAATATGATAGTATCATTGACCAACGTCAAGACTTTAATTACATAGAAGACGAAGTAATGTATGATCGGGCTAATCAAGGCGTAAGGGAGATAAATCACTATGGAGAATAACTTTTACAACTATGCCAAATGGCTGGATTGAGAATCGCCAATGGTAGACGTGGATCAGATAAAGGGATAGGGAAATTTACATGTCTGCATGGCAATTCGGCCTCAACAATAGATTATGTCTTAGCCGACGTATGTGTTTTAAAAAATATATTATCCTTTGTCATAGATGATAGATTGGAATCAATACACGTGCACATTGTACTTTCACTTGTCTACATGGGTAAACTAGAGCAAAAGGCTATAAGTGTCTCTGGGGTTAACGAAAAAAAATAAATACATATGGAACAAAGAAGAATGTCTATCTTTTATCCAAAATTGCAAAGATCTATTATCTCAAAATATGGACAAGATTTTAAATGATATAAACAATAACAAATTAAATTAATGCGTCGAAACAATTACTGATATCAATCATGATGCAGCAAGCACAATGAAAACAATCAATAGAAAGCAAATTCTAGCTGTGACATCTCCAAGAAGAATTGTTAGATGTCCGCCTTGGTTGATACAGATTGCACAAACGCCAAAAGCAAAGCCTTAAGATATCTAAAACAGTTTTGATTTAAACATACAAGTGAATCACTTTAAGATTATTAATGTTATAGAAATATTATAAATCTCTTACAAGAAGCAAGCAAAAGCAAACAAAAAAGCCTTTTAACTGCATTATATTCTAAAGATACACAACTTTTCTGACGCCTTGTTAAGAACCCAAACACTGGTATGCAAAACAGTACCACGTCTGCAACTTGGTATGAATATTTATCTGAATTATTTAATTTTTCCAGTTCTGTTGATCAGATACAGGAAACTGAAAACATTCAAATAATTCTCGAGACTTTAGATAGAACAATCACTGAAGAAGAGGTATGCCTAGTATTGAGTAAACTGAAACATAACAAAGCTGGGGGATAGATGCTTTATCCAGCAACTTCTTTATATGTACGAGCAACATAATTGCACAAATATTATCAATATTATTTAATAAACTATTCGATGTTGGATATTATCAAGAATATAGGTCAACGGCTATCATTGTATCAATTTTGAAGAAAGGGGATGCAAATGAACCTTCCAATTACAGAGGCATTTGTTTACTACCTGTATTAAGCAAAGTGTTTACGTCGATTTTAAATAACATAATAAATGAATGGGTGGAGGAAAATGAATTACTGGGCAAAGAGCAAGCAGGATTTAGAGCGGGGTATTCCACAGCAGATAATATATTTATCTTATATTCAGTAATTTTTAAATATTTAAGAACACGTAGAGGTAGATTCTATGCAGTATGTATTGACTATGAAAAAGCCTTTGATAGGATAGAGAGACGTTTACTGTGCCAAAAGCTAGTTAGTGACAATATTAGTGGAAAAATGTTAAGAATCATAAAGGCAATTTATATTAATGTATAAACATGTACTAAGTCCAACAGACTTATTACCGATGTGTTTAATTGCCCTTTGGGCATGCGCCAAGGTTGTGTTTTATCGCCTTTACTCTTTTCTTTATTTTTGAATGATTTGAAACCGTTTTTAGCTTAAGGAAATAGCTTTGCTGACACTGCTCACCAGTTGCAAAATATGCTCAATAGCTTGCATACATATTGCCTAAAGTGGAAATTAAAGGTGAATATGGAAAAAAAAACAAGTTTGGTTGTATTTCGCAGAGGTTGCTATCTCAGAAGTTACGAAATGTGGTACTATGGCCATACAGAGGTAAAGATTGAATAATATTATAAGTATTTAGGATGCATATTGTCTTCAAAAAACTCTTTTTATATTTGCCAGAAAACTCGATCCTTGCAGGAGCTGAAGGCTGTGCATATATTGAAACAAATTCTTTCAAAATTTAGCAGATTGCCCGTAACTGGATTGCTTCGTCTGTTTGACGCAAAGATAGCTCCCGTACTTAATTAGAGAGCTGAGGTTTGGGGGTTATATGATGCCAATGATATTGAAAAAGCTCATTTGTCATTTTGTAAATATATCCTTGGTACATCTAAGTCTACCCCAAATACATCTGTATATAACAAATTAGGAAGAATTAGTATGCAGTGTATAAGATATAAACGTATTTTTAAATATTGGCTAAGAATTCTAAAAATGTCAGAAGACAGATATCCTAAACAATACTACGATTTTTTGTTAAGATTGGGGGGGGGGGATTGTGATTGCTGGTCTAACTATGCTAAAAAGCTTCTATTTGCATTTGGATTTCGCAATGTTTGGTGTACTCAGCGTGTAAATGATGAAATTATATTTCTTAGATTGTTCAGCCAGAGATGTGAAGATAGTTTTAGGCAAAAGCTGCAGGATGAGATTAAGTCGATGGAAATACTGCGTTTTTATAAGTCATTGGGAGTAGAATTTACTTGTCAAAAATATCTAGAATTGTTGGGAGATAACGATCTTTGTTATATAATCACTTTGCTAATGCGGGCAACTTGCCAATCAGAGGTAATACCGGAAGATATGAAAGTATCTGCTGTGAAGAAAGATTGTGTCAAATTTGTAACGGTAAAATCGAAAATGAATTCCATTGTATTACTGCTTGTCCGCTATATGGAGAAATACGAAGAAAATACTTACCCACCTTTGTATATAAAAGCCCAACTTTAGAAAAATTTAGGTCCTTTATACACAATGATACTAGTAAAATTCTGATAACTAATTTAGCATTGTTTACTATAAAAGCCTTAAAGATTAGAGAAACCGTTTTTTCAACGGCTCCTGCTACGTAAGACTTTAGATCAATATCACAAATTTTGCTCCTCAGAAGTTGTAGGGTTACCCTTAGATCCGTTTGTTTGATTACTATGCAACATATACTTGTATCTCACTTATATCCGAAAAAAAGCACTAATTATTACTTTCATGTATATTACTTCTTATAAATACGATGCTCTTTTGTTACGCACTATAACATCTTTTTGTACCGCATGATGTATGGATATGTATCATCAGCCAGTGGCCTATATTACAAATAAACACTATTATTACTAGCATTATTGTTAACGGTGGCAATGTGGCTAAGGATAAGTCGCTTGCTAATTTTTCTTGATTTGCTTGTTCTTGTTGCTATTATTATTATTATTATTATTATTATTATTATTAATTTGTGTTGTTCCTATTCTTCTCTTTTTTTTCTTCTTTTCATTATTATTGTTTTTGTTGTTGTTGTTGTTAGGGGCTGCCTGTTATTGCAGAACAGTTATACGAAATTAATGTTTTGGAAAGAGTAATGAACATAGATACTTTCATTTGTTTGAAAGCTGATTTGCTAGAGCTACATATATTTATGGCATTGTTTTGTTCTCGTTATTTGTTTAGTCATTGAGATTAATCTATTATAGACAAGTCACCCACGGGTACATTTACGATCAAACGATCATTTGATACCCACATCTTTAGACAGCGTTCAGAAAGAAAAGCATGTACCAAGTCTATGATGATAAGCAGAGCATTGTTAAAGCAAACTACTTACTAAATACAACTAAAAGTTGTCTTCCTACTTCCTCTCCCCTCATTTCAATGACAGACCTATAGATTCCAGCGTCTTCCTCGGTGGCGTTCAACACAGAAAAAAATATAGTTCCAATCTTATAGTCGTCAGATAATTTAATCTTTCCTTTGAATTCCTCATGAACATTTTCCGGATTTGATCCGAGGCACTGAAATATCATTTTCTTCCTAGGGTTGAAGACATCGACATAATAGCCGTCTACTACTTTTTTGTCGATCTCGAAACTAATATTAGCGACGCCATTTCTCGAAACGTATGTGTTTGGGGCTGAAACAAAACATAAACTAAGCTTCACATAATCTGTCTAGAGAATGTGATAGATAGATAGATAGATAGATAGATAGATAGATAGATAGATAGATAGATAGATAGATAGATAGATAGATAGATGAAGTTTGATTTCACCTGATAAATAATTACCATTATAACTGGGGCTAGGGTGGCCGAGTGGTCTAAAGCACTCTCCGTCGTTACGGATCATTGCCATCTCACCTCTGTCTCCGTGGGTTCGAGTCTCAGGTTCGGCCAATGTGGGTATGTGAGAAAGCTTGCCAGTAGCTTCTCGTGGGTCGGTGGTTCTTTCCGGGGTTTTCCCGGGTTCTTCCTCCACAATTGATACTCGCCGCCATGTATAGCCTATATTGTGTTGAAAAATGGCGCTAAAGCCTACAACAACAACAACATCAACAACCATTATAATTGGACAATATTCAAGTGCTTCTCTTTGGTTCTAACTATTCATCTTAAGTTTCGGATCTCATCATTATCACCATATAGGTTTTATGCGTAGCTTCTAAAACACCGATATGTAGTTTAAATGTATACTTTATTCTGTTTTAGTTCAATTTTGTCAGTCTTACCTTCTTTTGGATTTGCCCGTGGAATGAAGACGACTTCAATCATACAGAAAAAGAACGACAAAACTCCATTTACATTCATTATCATTGATTCATAGCCTCACACGATGTTGAACAAGAACACCGACCCGGCGATCTAAACATGCTCATATTGTTCCATATTGTTCACATTTGCTTAGTAATTGTATTGTCCCTTGACAAACCGGAAATATTTGAATCAACTATCGTATATCCCAAATGAATTTACCACACTGGTAATGACTGGTAAACCAAGTAAACATCACCTTCCTAATTTCATATAGGAAATATTAGTACTAAGTATCATTATTCCAATTTTAAATTTGTTTGGGGGCGGGGGAGGTGGGGTATTTTTAACATAGCTTTTAACAATTTTAGTCATTTAGTTAATCGAAACAACTGCACTTTTACAACATTTTCCATCAATTAGTTTCCAATAGCATCAGGATTAAGGTCTGAGAAGAAGGGAATGAGACAGAGCAGGTGCAGAAATGACTATAGAGGAGAACCCGAAAAATAATAAGTGGATCTAGGTCAGCCATATACAACAAAAATGTGACAATCATATGACCTTATCGTATTAACGCAATTACAATGTATTACGTTTCCTGGTAAAGAGCAAAGTACTATTCACTGATGTATACGTATTTCATACTGTGTATATGTTTTCATTACCTTATGTATGTCAGTTAAACAGAGTGTGTGTTTGTGTGCGTGTGTCAGTCTGTGTGTGCAGATTAACCTGTTTAAACAAGCGAGATAAAACCCTTATCAACAATCTGCAGATTAATAAACGTAACGTCTCTATCGTAGATGCTGTCTTAGTAAAATATATTTAGGTTTCTGGAGCGTTTAGTAAAGAAAAGTAGCCATGTTATACAACTAGATAGACAGAAAGAAAACGGACAGGAAAATACGATGAAACTGCATTCATTTGTGGAAAATATTATATTAGATAAACGATAAGGTATAACAATTATATACAGAAATTATTGGAATTATTGGCAGGATTTCGTTAATCAGGCATGAATCACATTTAAAACCATAGATGGGAAAATATCAAACAATCATTACGGAGATGTCTCTTCATGAAAACTAACAAGAATTCTGTAATTTTAAGTGCTGTTTGTTATAACCTCTTTATGAGACATGATTCTCACACATTAACATTGATTGAAGCCTCTTTTAATTTCAGTCTGCCAGAATTAAACAACCTAAAGCTCTCCATATTGTATCTGAAAAGGAAAATTGGTGTTCTATTTTTTTTTTTTGTGTTAAATCCGATCTGTCATTTATATCCAAATCGATTCGGGAAAAAATTGAAGATTGAGAAAGCAGAAAATGGCCTTACTTATTCTCGATTTTTCTGCCTTTCCGTCTATCTCTCTAGAGCAACATGGCGTCATAAAAAATTGAATTTCTTTGGAGAAGTTGCTGGTATGCAATGTGCGGTTTCATTTCTAAAGTATATTCGGAATAATACCTAGCCGTGGGCGGCTGAAGGGTCATGTGACATATCCTGCTGGTGCTATGTACCAATATACACTACTTACATCTGACAAAATTAGAAATGTATGACAAGTCAATCTTGCATGTGCATTTTCAATTGAAAATTATATTCACGTACTCCGAATGAACTTGATTTTATATTGCATTTATAGTGTGTCAATGAATTATTTAAGGTCTTTTTTTTACTCATACACTTATGACCATACAAATGCGACCAGTATATTCCAAATACAGTGTTTATATTGTGCACTTCATATACGTTGAAATGTATGAAACAAAACTGGTGTACACTAAATAGAAATGTGTTAATTGAAAATCAGACACCTCAACAAAGTGCTTGCAAAATGACTTAAACCGAACCGATTTGTGACGGACGAACGGACGGACAAGGGTGGTAATTTATGCCCCTGCCTCTGTCGCGTGTAGGAATAAAACCTCGCACGAACATCGGAACCGTTCGTGCCATCGTCGGTCTATGGAAATGAATACCACACCAATGCTGATGACACGAGACAATGTACAGGTTAACCGATTAATACATGTACTTGGATTATTAGATCCACGTTCGTGGAAATAAGAGAGAGGAAGAAGTAGGTAAACCCATATTATAAGTGCAATAAGATACCTAGCTACCTACCTATCTACATACATACATAGGTAAAATAAATCTTTAAGTGCTACTGTAAATTACAAGAAGATACCTACCTACCTACCTACCTACCTTCCTACCTACCTACCTACCTACCTACCTACATACATACATACATAGGTATAATAAATCTTTAAGTGCTACTGTAAATTACAATAAGATACCTACATACCTACCTGCCTACCTACCTACCTACCTACCTACCTACATACATACAAACATACATAGGTATAATAAATCTTTAAGTGCTACTGTAAATTACAATAAGATACCCACCTACCTACCTACCTACCTACCTACATTACATACATACATACATACATACATACATACATACAAACAAACAAACATACATACATACATACATACATACATACATACATACATACATACATACAAACAAACAAACAAACATACATGCATACATACATACATACATACATACATACATACATACATACATAGGTATAATAAATCTTTAAGTGCTACTGTAAATTACTATCTTATGATATTGGATAAACCTTTTAAATGTCAATATGAATATGAATA
>JAECUM010053058.1:0-17316 GCA_016617855.1 Megalonaias nervosa
TTGAAAACAAAATAATTATGTTTGAGTATTATACAATCGATACTATGTTTTGAGTGCTAAACTATCCATATTATGGTCTGAGTACAAATTATTCACTAGGTCCGTTGGTGATTTCTGGAACTTATGGTGCCCTAATGATCTGATAGTTGCATCCAGGAGAATAGTTCGCGATACACTTCAATATGAACTATATAAGCGCCATAAGGAAAAATTTCTCGAGTACCAGTTCTGCTGTGTAATCGTCCAGTGGATGCTCGTCTTCAAAATATTCTCATGGCGATTCCAAGTTCAGAGACCCAGCAGAAACTTATTTTTAATAATATTGTTCATAATCCTATTGAGGTTGTCGAGTGCGCCTTGGCACAGCCAGTGCTGGACTCTAGGATATGCAATAACAATTCATTCATCCAGGGACTAACAATCCCAGATACCAACATTTTAATTGTCGATAATCGTGTCGAATGAACAAATTTTGTGTATATGGCAATATCGAGAGTTACAAGAATGTTTCAGCTACATAGGATGGTTTATAATCTACCTCAGGATGTATCAGGCGACCCAGTCCCCGGCACGGTAAGGAAAATAATAGCTGTCTATCAGCGAGATGACAAAAACAAAAATAAACGCGAGTTTGATCTTGATCATAAATTCAACATGGAGTTGACACAACTACAAAATAATCCTGGCGCGCGCTTTAACACAATAATGTAATGACAATATTTTAAAATGACCCACAATAATTTACCGTGGACAGAATCGATAGTAGTTTGGGCCATACATGTGAAAATGTCTCGCTGACATGTCTTGAATGCATCGACGTCAGGTGCCAGTGTCCTGATTCGCTAACGAATCCATGCTGGTGGTAATTGTGCCTTTATCCGGAATTACCTGTAATTGTTCACGAACAAATCCAAGTTGAGGAGCCGCCGAAACTAGTCTGCTAATTGCATGCCTACCCGTAGATCTTACCACACTGGAAATTGTATGGGTGGTTACACTCCAGATAGGATCAGTTGCTCTTTTGTTGCCACCTTCAAGTTCACCAGGGTCATATAAATACCTGACTGTCACGTTGCTACCCAGCAATGGTCTCGCTGGCGAGTCGCGTCGCTTAGACATGTGTATATCTTCGTGATTCCATCGATAGGCTTTATAGCAATTCCGCATGTGACTTCGTTGTTTAACGCAGTTATGACGCTTGGCAGTCTCGCAACCCATTCAGTAATTCCTGGACGTAATGATGTTCAAACAATGTTTCAGCAGGTGTTCCATTAAATAGTTTAACGATTGCCTAATCACTCTGTACGGCGGTGTGTCCGCGTCTGATTTCACTACTTTGTTCCTGCATGAGCGATGTTACTATACCAGTAAATTCTTTGTCAGGATCAGGCTGTTGCAAATGTGGCCATAGTAAACGTCCACGTTGATAAACTGGTTCAAACGCGGCTGCGACTTCAGTTCCTGTTTTAGTTGATAATAGTTCCGCTTTCTTGTATCTGCTTGCAACGTCGACGACTGCCAGCGCGCATTTGTATGTGCGTGTGTGTACCTTGTCGTAGGTCAAAAACAAGATATCTGACTGATAAACTTCGTTGCGAGGTCACATCAAACCACCCACGCTGAATCGTTTTCGGCGGTGGCAGATAAATTTGCCATATTGCCTGTCGGTACAAACAATCTGCGGCAACATCAAGTTTTACACCAGTTACATCAGCAATTTTACTAATTGTCGCTGTGCCTTTCCAGTACCTTCTTGGACTATAATAAATCGATTCCATTATATAATTATCGGACAATTAATTGCCCGTCCCGGGGGCTAAACCGCCACTGCTAGTTTACAGCTCATCGCCGATCTTATTAACCAGTTGGCCAGGGACTTCTTTATACTTTGATATTTTATTCTCTTCAGCGTGTGAATCAGCTTGACTTCAGCAATATGTCGTTGTTGCAGATCGTTATTTTTATGTGAAGTCATGACCATGGCACGTTTAATCAAGCACATTCACAAGAAATTTGACAGCTTTTAATCGGTTTTCCTCGTCAAATCTGATATCACGTCGAGCTTCTGGACCACAATAATTATATCCTGGTAGATGTTTTTCACCACGATACTTAGCCCATGGATTTCCTGGTAAGTTCCCGAGTGTAGCGACGATATCACCGACGCTGGTTGACGTCTTGCTAGGCGCTGTTGGTGATTCGTGAATCGCTGCTGGTGATTCGTGAATCGCTGCAGACACAAACTTATATTTTTGTTACTCATTTTACGTATGAACCTGTAAGTGCCCGTCGACGATTTTTTGTCGCTGTTGCTTTTATTCCAATAGTATCAGTGACCATCTTGCATCAAACACAATATAAACTCAGTGATATACGTAATAATATAGTCCTATTACATGACCGTGTTTGTCGTTTCAGCGATACAGTAGCAAGGACCAATGAAGCATCATCCAGCATTACCCAGTTCTATCCGCACCATCATCATCGGTCCGTCTGGGTCTGGTAAAACGCAGTTGCTACTCAACCTGATAATGAAAATTAGTAGCACCATCTACTGACAGCCAGCGATGTTATAAAGTCTTCAAGGAATTTAATAAAGTTGCAAAGGATTCCTTAGAACGCGATCGTTCTGCCGCTAAAAATGTTGTTGAATTGTCACCAACATTTATGATGCACCGTCCGTCGAAGATCTAGGCAAACAAACAAATCCAGCCAGAATATTTTCAGAAGGCACAGATGTCATTTACATTACGCAGCGATACGCTCAGATCCCCTAAGTGATCAGAGATAACTGTAAATTTTGGTTATCTTTAACGGCGTTGATACACTTGCGCTGAGAAATATTCATCGGACATGGTGCCCCGGAGACATGAACATAAATAAGTTTAAAAACGTCTTTTCCCATGCTCGGAAAAAACCCACATGGATTCATTACAATTAATTTACACGAACCAAGAACACGATATCGCATTGGTCTTGATACAATCTTTAGGTCAGCAACCGGTCAGCACATAGATTATATACTACAGTGTACTACATCAAACCGTCAATCTAGCGACGTGCCCGAGCAACTGAATTATATTTTATATGGATACTCATTACCAATTACTAACCTGTGCAATGCGACAGTGGCTCAATGATTTTATAAAACACATCGGGTGATTATCCCCCTGGTGCCCGTTGACATCACCCACGACGTGCCTGCGATGGATACAAGGCTCGGATGGGCGTTTTTGATATAAGATCTCAATAATTTTGGGACCTCGAATTTAAAAATGGACCTTTAAAAGCGCCAAAAAGGTCGGTTCACTCACCCCGCTGCTTAATTATAAGTTTTTCCTCACATCAAGTTTCACCCACCCACCCCAATTATGTAACATAATCTAAGAAACTGTCCTTCATATACTTGAAAAAAACTATAAAATAACATTACGAACCGTAAAAGACCGATATTTGTCTGACGCTTACGATGCCATTTTATATATTAACTGTTAATGTTTAGGTGTGAGATCAGAGCGCATTCTACCGACAATATAGAACCACGGTGTAGCGAGAAAGAATAATTGCGTTATATATTGGCTAGTAAAATTATTCGATATTATATTGAATCCTATCTGCCCGATATGGATATTCAGAATATTTATCTTCTCCTTCATAGCAATGAAATCGCATTTCGTCTCTTTAACAAAAACGAGCACGCGCCCGATAAGTAGTTGTTGTTATTGTTGTTGTTGTAGGGTTTAACGCCATTTTTCAGCACAAGATAGGTTATACATGGCGGCCAGTATAATTGGTGGACGAAGAACCCTGGAAAACCCTGGGAAGAACCACCGACCCACGAGAAGCTACTGGCAGGCTTTCTCAGGTACCCACGTTAGCCGAGCCCGATAAGATGAAACAAGGAATCTGCTTATTAGCACAAAAGGCTGGTGTGAGAGGCTGGGGGATTGGGGAGGTGAGTGGACGGGGAATTCAGAGGGGAGCAAATGTCAGATATAGGTTGGAGTAAAATATTCATATAGATTTTCCATGCCTGTCATGATTCAAAAGGTAAATAATCAGATAAGCTCGAGATTATAGGAACGATACATGTATGTCACTTCTAGTTACATATACATTCTGCTTGTGATTTCACCCATTATATCAAGTGTATATAATCAGTACGACATGCGACTGTTGATAATTTGTAGCATGCTTCATGGACAGGATACCATTTAAGAACAACTATATCGGGGTGGACAGAGGTCACTAGGAATTTCACACATGCGATAGGTCAGAATGCAGTCTGATTTATCTGCGTCATTAAGAGAATCTTTCGTAAATCGAAAAAGCAATTATGATCACCTGATGAATCTAACAATCCTATGTATGTATCTACAGTATGTTTTAAAACACTTTAAAAGATCTCGCCCGCCAAAGTTTGTTAAAGTGAAACAATTAATAACGCAAAATTCCTCAACCAGCTTTTGCATGCTTCTTCCAATACTGTGTACAATGTATTATAAAATTTGTGACTGACTTGAAAATGCCAATGAGCAGATAATAACAAGTATTTGATGGAAATTGTCGTTCTTTCTTTATAGGTCACGCATTTTATTTTCAAACTTTTGTTTTACCAGATTCACCACAACTCTCTTAACTTCGCATTCAGAGAAAGTGAACAAGGGATAGGATATCGTTAATTAAATTAAATCATTGTTACTTACTGAATTCGCTACACACTACTTGCCGGTAACACCATGTTCCTATTATAGCAAACCTTACTCTACAATCATCTAGCGTAGACGGTCCTAAAGTCTACACACTGTCCTATTTACATTGTGCTTGCTAGATACACCATTATCCTAGTCAAGTCAACCTTTCTTGCATGAATCTGAGAATGACAAACCAAATTCGACTTTTTTGCTTCACAAAATTAAAACATGTCACAAATATCCATATCTCATATCCCATTATAATAATTAGTGCGCTGTAGAGACCTCTGATGATGCAATCAACCGAACCTCTTAGAGAAGGAAAAAGGTTACTACATATTTACTCAATTGATGTAAGAAGAGGAACTTTACCTTCTTCTAGCCATAATCTGCTATCTGCCTCTCCGTCCAAATTCACGGGCAAGTTGATGTGTGACGGTGGAGAAATGTAGCTATTGCGTGATCGGGCTAATGAGGCAATTTAGGTCTAATGAGCGATAATTTCTTACAATACCTGCAGTTGTCACGTTATGCCTAACCTCTCAATGTCATTTGTGTTGCTATAGACAATATATGGCATCTTAAGAGTGAGTTGGGGTGGGGGGATGCTGTCAGCCTCTCTATCCAAATGCACGGGCAAGATTCTGCTTTAGGCGACCGTGACTAAGGATGAATACGGAAATGCGTACAGTGTTAATAATATGGGCGAAAAATTTTGCTACTGCATGAAAGGACTAATGAGTTATTACATGATTAATTATATATATATATATATATATATATATATATATATATATATATATATATATATATATATATATATATATATATATATATATATATATGTGTGTGTGTGTGTGTGTGTGTGTGTGTGTGTGTGTGTGTAAAGAATTATTATTAGAGGATTTCCAATAATAGCTGCATATGAAAGGTTGTGCCTAACCTCTCATTGTCACTTGTTTCGCCATGAATATAATATACTACATTTTAGGAGAGGGTGGGAGGGATGCAGGAAAAATGCACGTTATACCACCTTGCTTTTCCCTAGCTACATATTTCTGACAAATTGCCTCCTGCCGTCTTCTTCTTGGACATGTGGCATACATGAAACGTAAGTTTTGTAATAAAACGACCGACATATTATAATTTATAAGATCGAAAATAAAGTTAATACAGGTGTATTTAGTGGTCAGGCAGGTAGACATTAGATGTATATATAGATACATAAATCAAACCCTTTAAAAGGACAAAGAGAGGGCAATTAAAGGTTTAGTGAGAAAGGGAAAGAGGGGAGTGGACTCAACTGAGCGGCGGGACTCACCGTTGGTATCATGTTGTAACCATGCTTGCTTGAATTCAGTGAATGTAATCCGACCGTCTTGTTCAATCTGATAATCCATCATTGAGAACAGAACATCCATTTCTTTATTTTCTTCGGATTGTTCTTCGGCTAAAGATCTACCGCCGCTCAGCGTATCGGCCCTGGCAAAACTAAATTTAAGTAGGAACAGCAAATTAGATTCTTGTTTAGGTTTACTTGCATAAGTACATTTCGTTCATTTAATTATTGTGTAAAGTTATGGGGTAAAGACTTTACTTAAATAATATATGGAAAACGATGTAGGTAAATTAAGCGGATGACTAAAATATAAAAAGATATAAATATAAACCACGATTGTTTCACAACACATGAAAAAAAAAATATGTTTAAGGGTTTTTTTTTTTTTTTTTTTTTCAGTGTGGATTAAAGTAAATTGTGCAAAATAACGACTGATGCCACCGTCTCTCCTTCTCTTAAATTGGTAATCCTAGAAGTGTCAGTTAAGACATTGAAAAACGGTTTAAGAAAAATATTGAATCACCAAGCGAATGGAATGGCAATCAGTCTTCTTTCACGTTTCCCATACTATAAAACGCTATATTTTCGGTCAACCTTCCAAGATTATAACAAATAAACGTTACAGCGCAGGATTAGCGAAGAAACTTATTTGAGCTTGGAATAATGTATTACTGAAATGTTTCTATAGGTAACTTGAATAATGTATTCTATATTACCAACGTCCATATACATATCATTTTAGGAAAAGAGACGAGAGGAAAGGCCCACCTCACAAAGCACAGACAAAGCAATCCAAATAACATCAAATACATCCTCTGCAATGATATTCACAACCTGAAAACAAAAAATCATTTCATTACATTTGTTGACCGATGCGCCGTCCACCAAAATTATTTATAAAAGCTGTAAAACTAGTTAAAAATATATTTTAACTGAACAAATTAACAGACCACATTCATATCTAATCATGACACACTCACACACATACCTACCCTACATTCTTTTTACATACGTACATAATAACATTTCACAGTAACAATCTTAAACTTTTGATTTAATACCTTCTAAATGAAGTTGTATGTCCTTATTATGAATAGTAATCATTCTCTTTGACTGCGTATGAGCTAGTAGATGAAACATGATAACGTTATAAGCATTAAAGTATATTTAGTTTTAATATCAGGCGACTGTTTTGATTAATTACTTTGTACTTTGTCATACTGTGACAATTTCTCGTCTTAATCACAGCAAATAAATACGGCAAAAAGTATTCACCTTGACATAAATTTGCAAGATAAAGTATTATTATATCTAACATTACTTTTACTATTTTGATACAGAGAATATATAACATTAAAATGGTTCCACTAATCCATCAGTTCAGTTGTCTGTACCATAATTATCTCTTACAATATAATTGAAGGCTTTTGTAAAAATCAATATGGGTCAATATTTTTAACCTGGATTTAGACATTGAGTAACTAAGCCATGTAGTATAAAGTTCTATCAGAAAGGAACAGAACTGTGTTGCCAACTCAGGGTTAACAATTTAGAGATGAGATTAAGTACAGCAGAACAGATCAGAACTTTATTGCCAACTCAGTTATAACAATAGACATATGAGATCAAGTACAATTGCAAATTATTGATCGTGGATATAGAGAGGTAGAAAAAAGAATTAGACAAAGAGGTTTATATAATAAAAATACTTTCTCTGAATCAGCCTGAGCTTTAATATAAATCCAAAAAATATCTGCCAATTCCATTAGTCTCATATTTGGAATGCGCATGAAACGTTTACGTAATATATTTTTAAGAGTGATGCCTCTATAATTTTGCAGCACATTAACTGAACCTTTGATTGAACTGGGAAAATGATTTCGTCGATCCAACTTTCAGAAAATAAAATCCTGTATTAAAGACAGTATTAAATAGTTTTAACAAACACGACTGCAATACATCATTGCTATAAAATCAGATATTTATTTTTTATCAGTTGATTGCGTCCATTAAATTTGCCATGTTTCAATTCTATATTGTCTTTGTTTGTCTCTTCAACTGTAATAAATCTGAATTCAAGCATAATTTCAAGATCACCCCTTACATACTCATTATAAAATTATCAATTGCTTTCACGTAGCTTCAAATTCCGCACCCATACAAGGAGAATCTTGTAGTGACCAATTATGGCTGTTTATTTTATAATTTGGTACTTGGTGCTTTAGAAATAAATAATCCTGTACAGAAACAAACTACTTCAGAAAGGTTCACAAAATTCTTTTTATCTTGATTCAAATTTTGGATTAGAAATGCAATACAAAATTTCATCAAATTTCTATTTCACGAAATGACGAATTTAATTTATTAACGAAATATATCTTACCTTGTCAGATGAGGAGCCACAAATGTTCAAAGCCAAGTCTACAGGCTATCGAATACAATTTATTGTCTTTTATAGCTCCTTGCTTGGTGTCTGTTTTTTTAACCTTGATCATGATGCAAGATTATTTTATGGGTTTTCTTGCTTTGTTATTAGCTCACTAAGTCAGACTGCCCTAATCACGTATCTTAAGTTTCTAATCCACCTGCGTCATGTCCAGGCATATAATTCATATATGTACGACTGACTGAAGGACTGACTTTTACTTCCACTTAAAATGAGCTTAAATCATATTTATCGAATTTCGGATACTATACGACGCTTGAAATACAACAGAAAATTAAATTACAAAATATTAAGGAAATGCCGCTTCAACTAACGCATTCACAAAATGAAAAGTCGATATATACGTTTGAATAAGGCATAAACGAAAAGAAAATAGTGCTGTGTTGTGTGACGGCGTGTCTTTGTTGCTAGATGGTAAATATGCATATATGACGATGTGATTTGCCTTGTAATAAAGCATGTGTTTTAATAATACATATATGTCAACATGCATATAACTCTTGAAATCAACATTTATTTAGTATACAATGGTTAAGTGGAAGCAGGAACATTTTCATTGTGCATCAGTATTTGTCTCTGGCTCTATATATGTATGCATTAATTGGTCTGTCTTTCTAATGGTTTGTGTGCCAGATATTGTGCGATATTTTCATCTGTTTTTATTGCCTTTGAATCAAAGATATTGATTGTGAAAACAATTCTGAAGAGATAAGAGTTTCATTCCTTTGAATGAGGGCCAGGAAACCTTCAACATTTACACAGCATACATGCAAAGCAGAGCAAGTTTTGATTCGACTTATATTACAAGCAATGGCCACACGTAACCAGACTATCTATAGTGGAGGGCGAGTTGAGCAATTGGTAAATCCTGATATTGTTTGTAATGTGAACAGCTGTTTATTAGACTAACAATACAATTTCGTCGAAAAAAGATCAGACCTCTGTTTCATGCTCATATGTAAGTTTCTAATTAGTAGTGAAATTTATGGGTTTCTTATGGTGAACAAAACAATTCACCATCAGTGTTGTTGTTTGTTTATAAGGATCAGTGATGATGTAGTTTATCGAATGTATTAAAGCGGATACGGTATAAGAATATTTTGCGTAACCTAACTTTGTTTCCTAAATGAATACATTAAAATGTAACAGGCCACGATTTATCCGTACACTAACTCGTTCGTTTATGCCTTTGATAAATCATTTTTATAATTATACTTTTTTCTATTTATTTTTGAATAAATTGGACTGTGTGTGTTTTTGATTTGTAACGTAGCTTTAACAATTTTTCAGTCATATCGCTATGATGTCTGCAGTGTGGCAGTTTATAGTGATGTCATGCACTGGGGCATCATGCCGCAGACGTAAAGCATGATGTCCCACCCAGTCACATTAACCTGACACCAGGCCGACCAATCCTAACACTAACCTCTTAATAATAATAATAATGAGGACTTTGTATAGCGCCTAATCTTTAGAAGCTCTAAGCGCTTTACAACATTTGACAAAACTTAAAAAACATATATAATGATATGATTACAAAATTAAAAACAAACACCACGAAAGTAGAAACAGAAAATATGCTGTAAATATTTAAGGCAAGGATACATTATTAGGTCTTTAAGTCTGTTTTGCAGTTGAAATAGGTGAGTTTTAAGAGCGCTCTTGAATGAGATCACTGTGTCTTTGTGTCTAAGTGCAGTGGGCAATTCGTTCCACGTTGCTGGGCCCTGGTATGCAAAAGAGCGTTGTCCATATGATTTCATCTTCATAGTGGGAATAATGAGAATACGAGTGTCAGAAGAGGAGCGTAAGCATCTTGCAGGTGTGTACACATGGGTGAGGTCAGATAGGTACGTTGGACTGGAGCCCGTCAGTGAAACGTAGCACAGAGAACAAATTTTGTGTTTAATTCTGGATCGTATGGATAGCCAGTGTAGGGTAGAGAGCAGGGGAGAGGCGTGCTCTGATCGTGGTACTCTAAGGATGATTCGAGCAGCTGTATTTTGAACTTTTTGAAGTTTCTGAAGTAGATATTGAGACGAACCAGACAGAATTGAGTTACAATAGTCCAGTCTTGAAAGTACTAAGGAACACACAAGTGTTTTAGTGGCATCAACTGAAAGAAACTTGCGAATGGAGCTGATTCGTCTCAGCTCAAGATATGCAGCCTTGCATATATTCATGACATGTTGGTGCAACGAGAGAGTACTGTCGAGAGTGACACCGAGGTTTCGTACTGACTGTGTGAATTTAATGTTGGTGTTGCTGATATTTATTGTCTGAGGTAAAGGATGTGAATGAGAAAGTCTTTGTGTTGTAATCAGGATGGCTTCAGTTTTATCATCATTCATCTGCAGCTTGTTACATGTCATCCATGATTTCACATCGGAAATGCACCTCTCTACGCCTTGGATGGTAGCTTCAACTTCAGCTGGATGGCTAGATTTGTATATTTGGGTGTCATCAGCATACAATTGGTGAGACACTGGATGATGATCTATGACACTTGAGAGTGGCTGAGTATATAGAATGAAGAGAACAGGTCCAAGAACAGACCCCTGTGGAACACCACAGCATAGTTCAACTGGGCTGGAGTGTTTTCCATTTGCGGACACAATTTGTGTCCTGTTGACCAAGTAGGACTTGAACCATAGTAAGACCGTATCATGAATGCCAAATACATGTTGGAGACGGTGAAGTAATATATCATGGTCTATAGTGTCAAATGCTGCAGACAAGTCAAGGAGAGTGAGGACTGTAATCTTTCCGCCATCCAAAGCAGAGAGAAGGTCATTGACTACTTTCAGAAGAGTAGTTTCAGTACTGTGGCAAGGGCTGAGTGCCTAGCAAGGCAGCTCTTAGTACCATTTTTACAAGTATTTGGCATGGCTCGGCCGGGGTTCGAACCAGCGACCATTCGCATACGAGGCAGACGCTCTAACCACTTGGCCACCGGAGCGGTCAAGAAATTGGACTACAAACCTTCTTAGTCATATACTTCCAAACAACGTCGTAAATAAAACAATACGCGGTTGACATGTTTAAAATATGTGAGGATACTTAAAATGAAATATTGTATGCATACCTATGTGTACGTGCAGGTCATCTGTTTGTTAGTTTTCGTGCCACATTAACATTATTTTCTGCACTTTATCATGTTTCCGGATTTCTCCTTTTGATCAATACTGGTGGGTTACATGTTTTAATTGTGTTCCCACATCTCTTCCAGGAGCATGCCTGTTCACCTTCAGATTGCATTTCACTAATGACAGAGTAGACAAAGTAGTTTTCCAATTATTTCCAAATAGTTTTAACTTTATTGGACTATTACAATTTTTTGCTTTAATTTTTAAACACTTCTAAGCAATCCCGGTATTAACATTGAGGCATATTTGCATTAAAGCCATTACGGCAATATATCGATTTTGAATTTATACATGTTTAAATGTTCTGGACTTAGATTGTATTAATGAAGTAATGGCTGTCACTTTCTTATTTCAATGGAACATTATTAAGCATTATGAATTTGAAAAGGCTGACGACTATAAGAAAATTGGTCTATATATTTCTTTGATATGCAGATAACCCGATTAGATTTTCAAATCATTATGACAAGTAATAAACATTTTATATTTTATACTTTTATTTTCATCTCATTTTTTCCTTTCAAATTTCTGTTTCATTTTCTTGGAGGGGGTTCGGATGGGGTGGAGATTGAAGCGGTCGATAGCATAAACGTTTTGAGAATGCAGATCTGTGATTGCTCTTAAATCATACAGTTCAGATGACAAAAATAGCATAAGCGTTTTGAAAATACAGATCTGTGATTGCTCTTGAATCATACAGTTCAGATGACAAAAATAGCATAAGCGTTTTGAGAATGCAGATCTGTGATTGCTCTTGAATCATACAGTTCAGATGACAAAAATAGCATAAGCGTTTTGAGAATGCAGATCTGTGATTGCTCTTGATGACAGAAAAACCTGCTTTGCACGGATATCTTCTTGAAATAGGAAAACGAGTCTTGAAATAGGAAAACGAGTCGTGAAATAGGAAAACGAGTCTTGGAATAGGAAAACGAGTAAGCTTATCTGTTTTGTTAATAAATATGGAATGCTATATTAAAATAATATTATATCAATATCTGTCATATTTGTTATATTAATATTTGTCATGAACGGTTGGATGTCTTTCATCTTTTTAAATGGAAGTTCCTTTTCATTTTTATTTGCTGTTTATTAAATAACACATTATTAACGGCAATATTTGTTTTGTTTCACACAATCCAAGTTTTCTTTCAAATCTTATAAATATTTTAAGGCAAAGCTGAATCCTATACTTTGCTTACTTTTATATATTTTTTTTAAGTGATACTGTTTATATCAGAATAAAATGTTTAAATATATTTAACCCATACAATTGCAGAGACTGGGAAATGGTTATAGAACGCCTGCATATTCTGTAGACTTGTAACATTTAGAAATGCTACTACGTTTCTCTGGAATTATTGGAGAATTCATTTTAAATTCCATGGAAAAATCAATGTCGACACAAAATTAATTAAGTCCAAAATAATGCAGCGAAAATATCTCTGTTGGACGCGCAGTTCATAGATGAGTTTAATGTTTTCAAATAATAATGCCGAGTCTAAAAATTGCCGTTAGTGTTCTCTGTTCTCTTTTTCTACCGCTTTCTTGAACGGAAATGTTTCAAATAGGTTGCAGGAAATTAATTTTGACTTCTTAGAGATCAGTCATACCTGTATTCTATCTCGTCAGATCTCAAAATGTTTTATTTACCTTCAATTACATTTTCTGCTCAATACAACTGCAATGTAGTTTGTTTATTTTGTTATCGCCAGGTATGGCATGCGTGGATATAGCTGTAGTTCTGTTGGCTTGTATGTGTGTCTGATGCTGCGTCATTCCTCTGCCTGTCTGTAATTAATTTCCTTAAAGCAGCATAATTCTCAAAATATTTTCTTAAAAACTTGGTGCAACTACAAAATAAAGTATTGTATTTTCTGCATTCACAATTTGTAATTTTTACTATTCTTTGTTATTTCAGTGATTAGTCTATCGTCGTAGCCGTTGTCCAGACTTTCGTTTCGAGGGAATAACTTTAAAACTATGCAACGATGTGTACACCGATTTTCGATCGCCATTATGCATTCATGCATTCAGTTAATGATGCACCAATGTGTTGTACATGTATTATGTTTGTATCGACAAAATATTTATGCATACGTCAAATCATTATAATACTGCTAATGTCGAAATTCAGAATCATACGTCATCACGGTGTTTACGTGGATAAGGTTTAAATAAGTTTTTATGGTGCATTAACTCCTTTCACAGTGGTATATGATAATATATGTGACTTACTTAAGCCGACTGTGTATTGCTGTCGGCGAGTTGAGCAATGGATTGACGCAGATGTTGTTCAAAGTTTAAACAGCTGTTTCTAAGCTTAATTATACAAGTTGGCCGAACAAAAGAGTCCGACATCTGTTTCAAAGTCATAATTGAGTTGACAATGAGTAGTGGAATTAGTGTTTTGCCGACTTATGTAAGAGATGTGTGATGAATATGGAATGAAACGAAGCTTAATGTAGCTATTGTTAGTAACACATGAACCGAATGTCGGGTTGCCATTACAGACAACTTTTGTAAATATTTATTTACCCAATCATCGTGATGACGTGTGATTTTGTATTTCAAAATAAATGTATTCTTTATTTACAAATTTCTTACTTATCCTTTTATGGCTCATTCGAACCCAAGCTAAAAATACCCAGATAGACATACTCAGTGCATGAAATTGTGCGATATTAGGAAAGAAAAAAATTAAACCATGGAAACGTCTTTTTTTTATTCGGACAATATTCTGAATCAAGTTACGGAATGTCCAAATTTCAAAGTTTCCATTCTCGAGATCGTGTTTTATGATCCATTAGTTTCGAAATGTAAGGCAAGCTCGAATGAAACTGAATACTTCGATGTATCCGTCGTATTAGATAGGAGCTTGCTAGTCATTTATTCACAGTCGTAAGGTGTTACTCAATGTAATGGTGACTATCAATTGCTGTGGGCGAGTTAAGCAACTGGTTAATCCAGATATTGTTTGAAATGTAAACAGCTGTTCCTTCGACTAATTATATAAGTTCGTCGCACACAGATCAGACCTCTATTTCCATTAGTAGTAGACGTTTGGGGATTTTATAGTGGAAAAAGCAATTTACGATCAATATTTGTGTTTGTTTCTAAGATGTAGTAATGATGTAGTTTATAGAATGGATTAAAGCGGATCCGGCACAGTAATATTTTGTGTAACATAACGTTGTTGCTAAATTAATACATTTAAATGAGCATACCAAGATTTGTCCTTCCACTAAATGGTTCTTTTGTGCCTTTGATGAATCATTTTGTATTAATTCTATTATTTATTTATTCATGTTTCAAACGAATTGGACTACATACGTCCTTAGTCATATACTTCCAAATACCGTCTTAAACAAAACGAAATGCGCTTGACATGTTTCAGATCTGTGAATATACGCAAAATAAAATTTGATATTCAAAGCTTTGTATACGTACAGGTCATCCGATTGTTGGTTTTCGTGCCACATTAACATTAGTTTCTGCGCTTTATCATGTTTCCGGATTTTCTCCTTTTTATCCACACTGGTGGGCTACATGTTTTAATTGTGTTACTGTATCTTTTCCTGAAACATGCATGTTCAGGATCAGTTTGCATTTTTCTAATGAAAGAGTAGTTTTCAAACTATTTCCAGAGAGTTTTAACTTTATTGGATTCTTACATTTTTGCTATAACTTTATAAACACTTTTAAGCAAACCCGGTATTAATATTGAGGCATATTTGCATTAAAGCCATTACGGCAATATATCGATTTTGAATTTATATATGTTTAAATGTTCTGGACTCAGATGGTATCATTGAAGTAATGGCTGTCACTTTCTTATTTCTATGGAACATTATGAAGCATAATTAAGTTGGAAAGGTTGAGAAATATAAGAAAATTGGTCTACGTCTTTGATATGCAGATAATTCGATTCGATTTTTAAGTCATTACGACAAGTTATACACATTTTGTGCGGTTTTTTTGGGGGGGGGTTTACCTTGTTATTTTTTCTATTAAATTTTTGTTTCTGTTTTGCAGGGGGTAGGGATGGAGTGGGGATTGAAGATGTTATCATAAGCGTTTAGCGAACACAGATCTGTAATTGCTTTTGAATCATAGGGTTGAGATGACAAAAAAACTACTTTACACGGACATCTTTTTGAAATAGGTAAAGGAGTAAGCTTATCTGCTTTTTTAAAAATAAATATGGAATGTTATATTAAAAGCAATATTATATTAATATTTGTTTTAAACAGTTGGATATCTTTCACCCTTTTCAATCGAAGTTTCTTTTCATTTTTCAATCACTGCCGACACAAAATTAATATAAATCCTAAATATTGCAAGAAAAATATATAATGTTGATTTTTTTTAGAGATTAATCATGCCTGTATTCCATCTCGTCATGTATCAAAATGTTTTATTTACCTTCAATTACATTTCCTGCTCAATACAACTGCAATGTAGTTTGTTTATTTTGTTATAGCTAGGTATGGCATGCGTGGATATAGCTGTAGTTCTGTTGGCTTGTATGTGTGTCTGATGCTGCGTCATTCCTCTGCCTGTCTGTAATTAATTTCCTTAAAGCAGCATAATTCTCAAAATATTTTCTTAAAAACTTGGTGCAACTACAAAATAAAGCATTGTATTTTCTGCATTCACAATTTGTAATTTTTGCTATTCTTTGTTATTTCAGTGATTAGTCTATCGTCGTAGCCGTTGTCCAGACTTTCGTTTCGAGGGAATAACTTTAAAACTATGCAACGATGTGTACACCGATTTTCGATCGCCATTATGCTTTCATGCATTCAATTAATGATGCACCAATGTATTGTACATGTATTATATTTGTATCGACTATATCTTTATGCATACATCAAATCAATATCATGCTATCAATGTTGAAATTCAGAATCATACGTCATCACGATGTTTACGTGGATAAGGTTTAAATAAGTTTATATGGCGCATTAAGTCCTTTCACAGTGGTATATGATAATATATGTGACTTACTTAAGCCGACTGTGTATTGCTGTCGCCGAGTTGAGCAATGGATTGACGCAGATGTTGTTCAAAGTTTAAACAGCTGTTTCTAAGCTTAATTATACAAGTTAGTCCAACATCTATTTCAAAGTCATAACTGAGTTGACAATGAGTAGTGGAAGTAGTGTTTTGCCGACTTATGTAAGAGATGTGTGATGAATATGGAATGAATAGATGCTTAATGTAGCTCTTGTTAGTAACACATGAACCGAATGTCGGGTTGCCATTACAGACAACTTTTGTAAATATTTATTTACCCAAATATCTTGATGACGTGTAATTGTAAATTTCAAAATAAATGTATTCTTTATTTACGTAGTTCTTACTTACCCAAGCAGAGCACCATAGAACTATAAAACAGACTAAATGGTTATATGTCCTGTCGGTTTGAAGCGATAACTGGAAAACACAGCGATGACCCTTATCTGACGGCGTTTCATGCGTGATACCTTGTTCTAAATGTTTTGCAATTTCGTCGCGTTTCATGAGTGATACCTTGTTCTAAACGTTTTGCAATTTCGTTGCGTTTCATGAGTGATACCTTGTTCTAAACGTTTTACAATTTCGTTGCGTTTCATGCGCAAAAAGATGAGGCGAGCTATCTTTGGGTTTTAAATATAATAAGATGCAAGCATTAAAAACGGTAAATCA
>JAECUM010053059.1:0-13425 GCA_016617855.1 Megalonaias nervosa
CACACACACACACACACACACACACACACACACACATTCACACAGTGCTATGCCAAAATGCAAAATTGATCGTATTAAAATTTTCTTTTACATTAGTACGTCCTCAATCACTTTCAAACAAAACTTATGAGTGGTTCTCAAACTCGGTAGAAGTTTTACGGAGACGACCAAAAATGTTGTGTTTGTTGTCATCGTATTCTTTGTTGCAGGAGTCTTGCCTGCCTATTGTCACAAATTCATTTCCTGCTGACATGCGATGGACGCTATTATTAAAAGCTGAATATACATACACCAATAAACGTAATTTGCAGACAGTGCCATAAAATAAAAGAGTGATTTTGTTATTTTATATTGTTCGATACAATATGGGATCCTTTACATGTTTCCTGTATGGGAACCTTTATATGTTTCCTGTATGCTAACCTTTATATGTTTCCTGTACCACATCGACGAGTGCATGCTGATTTAAACACAGTTATATTCCGAAAAGACGTATAGGATGATCATGTTGATGGAGTTTTTTTCAGTCTACCTTGGTCACGTTTAATTTTATTGGCTTTAGAATTGTTAGACTAAGACCGAACACATCTATAACAGTTGAAGTATACGACTATTTCCTTGACGCAGCGATTATGTAACATACACACATTCGGTCACAACTGAGCTACCGCGGCTCGCGCCTGCATCACTCGCCTTTTACGACATGCAAGAGGGGACATCGGGCATACTCTGTATACCCAAGTCCGCAGTGACAAATTTCGCAAGTTCCGGTGTTTTTCAAAACCAAACACTTATATTTATGAATTATGGGATTGCGGACTACAGGAAAGATTTTACTTACCTCCGAAAATGAAGAGCTTTACAGCGTGCAAAACATATTCAACTTTGACGACGGAAGCGCTCCAATAAGCATCGGCAATTTTACGCTTTGCAAAAATACATATCAACACACTTTTCTGAAACAATTGTGGTTAGTTTAAAATTCCTTTCAGGAGATATATTTAACTGACCTCAGTAAGTCATGAAAATAATAGTAATGTAGCCACGTGTTTTGAACTAATTTGTTTCTCTTAACATAAAGACGTGACCACCGAGTTGGTCGGCGTAGTGATAATATCCAAAATTGGATGGTAAACCGCCAGATTGGAGAGTCGCTTATTTAGCGGCTATGGCGCAGAAGGCCCGCAGGGGTTGATGAAAATTGATGTTTGTGACACCGACGGTTGTAAATTTGATTGTCTATCCTTAACCATAGTCTGTCGTAGGTCCATTATGAATCGTACCTCACCTCCGGTCTTTCAAAGTATTTACATGGCACAATTACAGTTTCTACTACAAGTCATATAGGTCATGTAGGCGGTCAGTACCGACTATTTCAGTAATAGGTGGTATTTTTTAGAATATGATTTCACATACCTTTACATGGCATTTGTTTACCTTGTTTAGATCCTCATGCATCCATATTCCTATGCAAGGTCACTATGTTCACTCCCGAGAAAAATCAAAGGTAACGTATGTCAACATTTTTGGATGAGGTTAACCGAAAAGTGTGATCTAGTACAAACTGGACTGAATGTCGCGCGCCATAATGTTACAATGAAAGCTGCGAATGTGGTAGAATTGTACTACCTTGTTATTTGTTATGGTAGACCCGACATTTTTTTTTTACTTGGCCGAATTCAGTACTTGGCCAAGATCGTAAAAGTCCATAGCGATCAATAATTTTGGTCTGGAGGATTTTTGATCACATGTAAAGTGCAGAGCATTCAACAGTGAGGATTAAACAGACTTTGCTTAAACTATATTATAGATCGTTTCGCACCATGGCGAATGATATTTGCGTCTGTAGCCCAGTGAATTTTTAGGTTAGCGTCAATAAATTTAGCTTAAAGTAACTTATTCGTTTCTCGCGCGAAGTATTTCAACACCGTTCGTATCGACATAGAGCGTAACACACATCTTTAAATATATGCTGCATCAGGGTGGTAAGTTTACATCAAATTTTTCTATGTTGCCATGGCCTGTGGAACAGTCGATTTGTTTATTAAGGAGTGATCAGCTTCTTTATTCGGCCGTTTTGCAATTGCCTCTTTTTGATTTCAGTGCAGTATTAAATATGGACTCTTCCAGAACTGAGGTTGGACATGATGAATTACTTGCACACCGACCAGTCATTTTCAACATGTACCGAATGAATGGTGATCTGCTGTATGTCAATATGAATTATGTTCAAACCATTCGTGCACGAAACGAAGTAGGTAATTTTAGTAACATTTCGAGACTCTGATGTGAAAAGTCAACAGACGTATATATCATTCGCTATAGTGTTAAACGTTAGAAAAATAATTAATATTTAAGTTGAGTAAATGCGCCTACATGACCACGTATACATATGTTTTAGCTGAGGGTTTTTTAATTCCTTCATACCTTATAGATTTCAAACCACTCCTAGTTCCGTTAGCACAAACATTTGTAATTAAGAAAAGTAAAGTCGTCAAAGGGCGAGTGCGATGTTAAAGAAATGTTATTTTTAGTAGACGGAATAGCCATGTGTACATCATAAGGTGCATGGTTATGACGTGGATGCTCGCGCAGGTAAAAAATAAAAGTCGGTACATCTATAATGTATATAACGTGCAAGATACCGACTGCTATAACGGGTAAAATTAAAATAATGAGAACGAAATTATAGTGACACAGTTCCTTGAATTACAATAATGTAATGTAAGAGAATACAGAGTTTATCTCTCTATTTTCTTTTGGTTATTAAATGCCACACATTCCAAATAACGCAGTCTGAATAAAAATGGAATTATAATATCTTGGTAAAATTCCTAATTAAGTCAATGCCAGTTAGTCAATACATATACATCAGATAGTTTATCCCATCAGAATCCAGTTTCTAATTACATTAATAACTTGAACTTAAGTTGGCTTGGGTTATATATGTATTTTTTTTTTTTCAAAAAAATTTCTGAAATTTTCCTCATTTATGGATGAAACTCCACAGATTCGATTTATTCTGCTTAGATGATATTCGAGTCAGCAGCTATGGCGTGTCTCTGAGTAATCGTTTACTGTACTGATATGCCGTTAAATATCAATCAATCAATCAATCATTCAATCAATCAATCAATCAATCAATCAATCAATCATGTTCACTGTCGTTAGGTGATGCTAACTACATCTTCCGCTTTGCAGAGGCTTGACAAGTTAAACTCTTTACCTTTTGGGTATTTTCTTCCGTACAGCAAGATCTATTTCCTTTTGGGTATTTTCTTCCGTACAGCAAGATCTATTTCCTTTTGGGTATTTTCTTCCGTACAGCAAGATCTATTTCCTTTTGGGTATTTTCTTCCATACAGCAAGATCTATTTCCTTTCGGGTATTTTCTTCCATACAGCAAGAACTATTTCCTTTTGGGTATTTTCTTCCGTACAGCAAGATCTATTTCTTTTTGGGTATTTTCTTCCATACAGCAAGATCTATTTCCTTTTGGGTATTTTCTTCCATACCGCAAGATCTATTTCCTTTTGGGTATTTTCTTCCATACAGCAAGAACTATTTCCTTTTGGGTTTTTTCTTCCATACAGCAAGATTTATTTCCTTTTGGGTATTTTCTTCCGTACAGCAAGATCTATTTCCTTTCGGGTATTTTCTTCCATACAGCAAGATCTATTTCCTTTCGGGTATTTTCTTCCATACAGCAAGATCTATTTCCTTTCGGGTATTTTCTTCCATACAGCAAGAACAATTTCCTTTCGGGTATTTTCTTCCATACAGCAAGAACTATTTCCTTTCGGGTATTTTCTTCCATACAGCAAGATCTATTTCCTTTTGGGACTTTTCTTCCATACAGCAAGATCTATTTCCTTTCGGGTATTTTCTTCCATACAGCAAGAACTATTTCCTTTTGGGTATTTTCTTCCATACAGCAAGATCAATTTCTTTTTGGGTATTTTCTTCCATACGGCAAGATCTATTTCCTTTCGGGTATTTTCTTCCATACAGCAAGATCTATTTCCTTTTGGGTACTTTCTTCCATACAGCAAGATCCATTTCCTTTTGGGTATTTTCAGTAGTAGATAAGGGTGAGGGTTTGAGCTCAAAGACGATTTTAGCCTAGAAAGCCCTCACCCCTCAAAAATAAATATATTATAACATTTTTTCATCACCTTAGATGCCCCCTCTCCATTACAAAACCACCATCTTATCTCAGAAAAATGAAAAATAAATTGAAACCCAAAGAGGGTTCTAGCCCAATAGATTTTTTCATATTAGACAAATGAAATATTATATATAATGTATCACTATAAGTCAACCCGACATGTTGGATTTGATCTGACAAATAAATTTTGTAAGAGATTTAATTCAATCAAATCAGCCTCAAGTTATACTGGTATAAAAACTAAAATAATAAGCGTTTGTATTAAAAAGGTTGGATATCATATATCACCAAAATATGGGTCAGTATGGTTATTCGCGGCTGAAAATGATATGAGAATAGCGGGTTGGGCAGATGATGTGATGACATTTATTGACAATATGGTTGATATTTTATTTGACAATGATATTACTAAAGCTATACAAAATTAAACATCTACTGTTGTAATCCATATTTTATGATAATCTTTTCATATCTGCTGACTCTAATTGGCAGAATATCTGTTAACATACTGTCAATAATACGGAACTCGCGTATTAAATCGTCCATATCATATTTTATACCCCGCAAATAAGATCGTATTTGATCAAGCAATTTTTTATAGGTGATACTTGCTGTTTTACAAGCATTTTTTTTAGTCGCAAGACGAGGCTCAATTTTTTTACACGCTGTTGCAAGAGAAACACCGACACCAGATATTATTAACAAAAACGGATTTAATGATGCTCCACTTGAAATTATACCAGAGCTAGTCATTAACAGTGGCAAATATGATATCACTCGAAGTATTCTGTTATAGTATTTGTAACATTTTTTCACGCACTAAAGTTTTATATGATAATATTTGTAACATTGCATTAGAGCGTCCACATCTTGTTTTGGAATTTTTTCTGAAATATGATTGAAATCAACTATATGTTTTTTCATTATACAATTTTTTTACACAAAAACTAAAGTTCTGGCACCAGCAATCGAATCGAGAAACTCGCGGAATTTATTATTTTTAGGATCAGCTATAAATTCTCTGTACTTGTTATAAACATCTGACGAAATATCCCTATATCGCTTATCTATTAATACCTCATTTTTCCTTAACCAAACGTATGAATCAAAACTATTTCCTACTTCACTTTCGCACAAATCTGTTTTATTCACAAAATCACTGTAATCGATTTCTGTTTTATCAATATACCCTAAAATTATACTCAACTGATCTAACGTTAAATTTTTTTGAGAACAAGATGTTGTCTGATAATTGCATATGCGACTACGAAATTTGCTAGCATTAATTTCTTAAGCTTATCTAGGTCAATTGTAAGAAGACCAACAGCAGAAGCTACTTTTAACATTAATTTTTCATATGGTTTTGTGAATATTGTTTTAACTTCGTTGTAATAATTTCGTAGTGACAATTGTCTAGAGTATTGAAATGATGGGAATGGAACATCGTCTTCTTCACTTATGTCGTAATAAGAATTAGACTTTACTTCCAACTTTGCTTGATCGACTAATTCAAAAAACCTTTCTCGCTCATCATCACTAAAATTACTGATTTCATCGTCTAAAATTTTGATTATCTTTAGAGACTTGTTAACAATAATCGGATCAAATTCTTGGTCTTTTTTACATATCATTGACAAAATTGCGTTTGCGTACACTTCAATAATTAACTCTGCGTCTGACGTCATAGTAACGATTTTGACCAAGGTTTCTTTGTCATTGTAGTACATACCGAGATGTTTAAAAATATATCGTTTTGAAAAACTATCATATAGATTGTTTCTTTTTATTTTTATTTTCTTAGTTTCCGCTAGTTTGTCAAGACGAGTATGATTTTCGTTTATTCGTCTTTCTTCCAATGTTCTTCCACTATAAAATCGTGCTTTTATTAAGTCTGATTTTATTATCAAATTTATGTTATACCAATTAAGCTCGAGTAATATTTTTTAAGTATAATTTCAACTTGTTTTTGTTCTTCTAGACAATCATCAGGATGACAGTATCTGCTTATAATGTCAAAGTTTTCTATTGCTTTTTTCATTTGTGGTCCTCGCATATACATAACGCGAACAAAATTATAAACATAATCTGGCGATACTAGTCTGTTTAATAAATTGATACCAGTATATTTCATATTTTGAATTGTCTCTGCTGCTACATTAACAGCTCCAACATCTATTTTAGGGTTAAAAATATTATCATAAAATTCTTTCGCAATAGTTATAATTGGTGGTTCTGACATTATTTTATAGCATTAGATTAAATTTGATCACAATAATTATACCTGATCATCGAGTGTATATATTTGAAATGCTGTTAGTCCTGGAAACGGATGTTCAGCAGCTAAAACATTAACTCGAAAATATAAGTACTTGTTAACAGTGTTTTCAGTCGGAATCGTAAAATATTGTGTTGTTGAAATGTAAGTGTCTGTTGCGCTATACAATATTGCCCAATTAATATCATCATTTGATCCTTCTAATTTCCAATCATAAATTCGACCAACACTAGAGTTTAATCGGCCTCGCAAATGAAATTGCCAAATAGCAACTGCAGTGGGACATTTAATTTTGATCCAAAAATTTTCAACTTCTCCGTTGGTTGTCCACTCGTGTCTATCAGAGAAAACGTAAAGAGGATAATTTTCAGGATAATATTCTGATGCGCTTACCTCAAACCCGGCTTGGTTGTCAGTTGCTTTATAAAGTGTTGGAATATACCCAACGTTATTTTTAGTTCGTTTTACACTACTAGACAAACTGTCAACATAAGTTTTATTTGTCAAATCGTTAGGATTAACTGGAACGTAAGTCGTCATTATCTTGTTTGCTTTCATATTTATGTTACCTGACATCGGTCCACCGGATTTCTTAAAATACGGGTTAAGTTCTTCTTTTAACTGAGCATAACTAATAGCATCAGTGTTATCAGATGGTGGGGTTGTTGGTAATCCAGTTATTTTTGAGCTATTACTCATTATCATGTTACCTGTCATTGTATCGCCGGCTTTGTTAGGTTTATTATCGTCAACAGATTTTAGTTGCGCATAACTTACAGCTTGTGTTTGATTTAAGTTTTCTGGCGGATACGTAGTCTCCAAATTAATAATTTTTTTTCCTGACATGTTGATGTTACCTGTAACTGTCCCACCTATTTTATCAAGTTTATTATCGTCTACATATTTCTTCGTTGCTGCGTCAAAATCTGTTTCTGGTGTTCTGAGATTATTAATACCATTATTGTTCATGTTGAGAAATGCACGCATTATACCACCGTTGACTAATACGTACTTAGATTCTTGATCATCGACGTATTTTTTTGTTGCTGCATCTGTATATGCAGCTGGGTTTCCAAGGTCTATAATTTTTTTTCCTGACATATTGATATTACCTGTAACTGTCCCACCTATTTTATCAAGTTTGTTATCATCAACATACTTTAACTGCAAATAACTTACCGCTTGAGTTTGATTTAAGTTTGCTGGTGGATACCTGGTCTCCAAATTTATAATTTTTTTCCCTGACATATCTAAGTTACCGCTTAAAGTTCCAACAGATTTATCTAGTTTATTATTGTCAACTAATTTAAGTTGTGCATAACTGACAGCTTGTGTATTAACGACATTTATTGGCGGATAATCTGTTTCTAACTCTAGTACTCGTTGATTTGACATAAACAGGTTTCCCGTCATTGTGTCGCCGGATTTTTTTAGATAGCCTGATAAATCAACCTTACCGTCTGTTATTGTTGTACTTTCAGCTGATGAATCTCCTACTAATGTTCCAAATTTTGTATAATAGCTCATTGTTTATTTATCGTCTGACAATTTTTTATATAGCATAAAATTGTATAACAATATAGGCAAAATCATCGATATTACATTTTTATACAGAACGTTTGGTGAAACATAAACATAACAATGAACTTCCAGATTGTCATTATCTTATTGTTGGAAGAACTGGATCGGGGAAAACAAACTTGCTTATGAATTTACTTTTAGGAGATAATTTTAACTACGATCGCGTTTATATTTACACGATTAGCCCACAGCAGGATAAGTACGAGCTACTTAACAATTATAATAACAAACTTCGTGATGATCTTGAGGCTGGCGAAGATTTTTTTATTATCAAACAACCAGAAGAACTCATTCCAGTTACTCAACTTGATTCGTCCGAACACAAGATAGTTGTTTTTGATGATATTCCGCTAAACAACGAGGAAATGAATAAAATAAGATCATATTTTTCACTGTCGCGAAATAAAAAATGCAATTCTATTATCTCGCCCAGGGTTTTTATAATGTTGACAGATTTATTAGGCGAAATGCCGGTTGTTTTATATTATTTCCAGGACTTGACAATGTTGACGTTAGAAATATCGCGAACGAGCAATGTGGTGATGTAACAAAAGATAAATTTATTGAATTATATCATCAAGCAACGGCAAATAAATATGACTTTTTTTGTTTGATAAAGTAACAAATGATACGAGTAAAATGTTTCGATGTTGTATTGAAAAATATCTACAATAATTTTTATACAAAATAGTATATAACTAATGGAAAGACAATCAAAGTACAGAAAACATATAGAAATCTAAAAAAAAACTTGCGCAATCTCAGGCAAAATTTAAACAGCAAGTACAGCAAGCACGACGTGGCCAAGTGGTTGCAGCAGAAACAACAGCCGCCACTCTCAAACCAATTACTGAAGCTTTACTTGGAAAACAACCTGAAACTAAACCATTATCAGAAGAAGAACTTAAGCGACTACAGGAAAAAGGTTTACTCGGACTAGTTAAAGAACAACAAGAAACAGCTGCTAGAAGAATTATTGCTAGATCTGATGCGGAGAAAAAAGATTAGCTGATGCACTTGTAGCAAATATCGCTGATCCAGTTGCAAGACAAACTGAACTAAGAAGGTTGTTGAACAATCCACTGGAACTTCAACAAAGATTAGCAGAAGGAGCAGTAGTTGGACCGATTGAAAGAAAGTTAGAAAAAAAAAATGAAAAAATCAGAAGAAATGTTAGAGGATATTTTTGCTAGAGAAAGAACTGAAAGAGAAGCATTGAGAAAAGAACATGGATTAGATATACAAGAAAAAGAAATATTTGACTATAATTTAGAAAAAATAAATAACAAAATAAGAGATAATAAATATGAAGATTTTAATAAAAAATATAACTTTAAGAGTGTGAGAATACATGATGATAACAAAGATGAATTTAAAGCTGACGAAAAAATTGCAAAATTAAAAGAAATACAAAAGAGAGTGATGAGAATCTCAGAGAAGTAGTTTTCGAAAATAAAAATTATTATGACGACATTAAATTATATCGACATGGAATTATCGCTGATCTTTATATTGAAGTTATTAATAATGTAAGAAATAACCAATACAGTAGTCATCATAGTAGTGGTTTAAGTGCCGAAGCAAATATATTTGATAAAAGACCAGAAGAATCAGCATATACACTACCAGCTCCTATAATGACCGAAGAAGATTTACTAAGTTCAGAACGTGAATTTAAAAGAAATCGTGATGAATATAAAGACAAAGCAAAAAAAGAAATAACATCAGAAGAATATTTTGATTTTATAGAAAAAAATAACATTTTTGACGTTGATAATATGTACAATTGGGAAGAAGATGAATACGAAGATGTCATTAAAAAATTAAAAAATATCATAGAAGAAGGTAAAGGAGCTTATAAAGAAATTAGTACAGCTCCAATGAAAAATATTGAAGAACTTTTTGAAAAAGCTAGAAATGATACTATCGCTACTGTTTTTAAAGCTACTGCAAAAAAATTAAAGATAAAAAAAATGTTAAAGAGGGACACACTTTTAAAAGTTTATTTGAACATTATGATAATGAGCGATTAAAAAAACTTTTAGAAAAAACTGGAACTGGAGCTAGAATATTTTCATCAGTTACTGAAATGATAGGCAGATTAATGCTATTGATATCATCAAAAGAAGCTGGAAATGTTGGTGCTGAAATTGACAATGAAATTATTGACATACTTGATAACTTGAGATCAGAAAATTTATTAACATCTGACGAATACAGAACTTTACATCACGATTTGATATAATCGCCGCGATTTAATTTTATAAATTTGTGTAATGATTTAATATAAAAAATGTCAGCAACATTATTACTAGACTATAGCCAATCTGATAAAGATAGCGCAAATTTTTCTGTAAAGTATATTACGCCAATAGAACTAGATCGTGAAAAACAATATGAAATTGGACTAATTTCCTGCACTTGTTGGAATTCTATGGCTAATGTAAAAACTGGAGTAAACGATGAACTTACATTTACTGTTCCTATTCGTACTCCACCATTTGTCACGTGGAAAACAATTAAAATTCCACAAGGAGCTTATAATGTCACTGATCTAAATAAAATAATAAAAGAACTTATAACAAAAAATAAAGGTATAGCTGATAATTTTGAGCTTACACAAAATTATAAAACGTTACGCGCAAGAATGAAATTAAAAGATATAACAGTTAGTCTTGTATCGCAAACAAGTATCGCACCACTGATAGGATTTTATAATTATATATATCCTGCTCTTAATCGTGATAATCCCGAAACATATGATGGACAACTGCCAGTAAATATAACTGATGTAAACGCAATATTGGTAAATTGCTCTATTGCATCTGGATCTTATTCAGCTAAAGGTAGTAAAGGGCAAACGATATATAGTTTTTCACCGGACGTTCCGCCGGGATCTCTTATGCAAATTAGTCCACGTCAGGTTATTTATTATCCGTTAAATGTTGAAAATCAAATAACAGAAGTAAATATGCAGTTGACAGATCAATCTGGAAGACAGTTAGATCTTAATAATGAAATTGTTACTTATTATTTACACCTGCGCGAACAGTAAACATATTTTCTGAAAGATTTGGAAGTAAAATTATGCAACCTCAGATATAATGAATCAGAGAAAAAAAGTTTATCGAAGAAAAATAGTAGGAGGATTTTTGGGAAATATATTTGCTAAAATTACAGAAAATGCTCTAGGAATAGCTCATAAAGTTGCACCAATTGCATTTGACCCATCAAAAGCTTTTGCAACTGGAGCTGCATCTGCTGTTGCAACTACCGTGGGGCAAAAAATAGCTGATAAAATAAAAGGCGATCAACAACGTGGTATACCGACAATCAAACAAGCTATTTCAGAAATCGCACCAACAAAAGAAACTCAACGAGCAATGATAACAACGACAAAAAAACTTTTATCACCACGAGGAGAACAAATTATACAAAAATTAATATCTAAAGTAACAACACCGAAATAATTTTGTATAACCTAATAAATAAAAATATGTCTGTAAAAAATTATCTCGATTTAGCAGAAATTTATGACGCAGACGACACAGTAACAGAATTCGAATACGTTGAATATCTCGATGATAATTCTAACGAACCTAATAAGACTGGCCCCAGAACATTTAATACTCGAGACGAGGACGTATTTCTACTGCCTCATAAAGCAATGTTGGAAGTTCGTGGCCAGATTATGACAGTAGCTGTTCCACCTGCCGCAATTGCAGCTGGAACAGAAGTAGCTCTTATAAATAGCGGTTGGTGTTTATTTAAAAGTGCTCGATATCAGCTGGTCAATCAATCTGTCGGAAATATTTCAGATCACTTACAAGTTGCAAGTACAATCTTAAATATTATTTCATTTTCCGACGACTATTCCAGGTCAACTGCAACTAATATGATGTGGTTTAAAGATACTGGAACTGGTGGTGCTGGTATTATTGCATCAGTTGAAATTTTGTCAGGATTAGTACCTATTATAGCTGCTGGAGCTGATGCTGCTGCGAATGCTGCAAATGTAAGAGATTTTCTTATTGCTAATGCTGCTTTGCTAGGTATAACCGCACCAGATGCAGATGCATTAGTAGACGCTACAAGAGTCTCACTTAATGCTGCTTGTAATAATCTTGGCTTAAATCAAGTAAATGCAGCTGCAGACGGCACTGTAGTGTTAGAGCATGCTAATAACATAATTGCTCATAACAGAAGAAATATACATTACAATGAGGGTTATACTAGGAGAAAGGCACTTGCAGCAGGATCACGTCAAATTACAATGATGCTGCCATTAAGTACAATATTTGGCTTTTGCAGGGACTATAATAAAGTATTTCGTGGAGTTAAACATATGCTTATTTTAGATCGATCAGATCAAAACGACTGCCTGTTTAGATCTGGTGGAAATAATGCACAATTTGTCATAAAGAAACTTGCACTATGGATGCCAAGAATAACTCCGTCTATCACTAAAATGGCGGAATTAAATAATATGCTGGAAATACTCACAAACAGAATTTATTTTCAGCAACATAAAATATATCAAACAGCAGTTCCGAATACCACCGACTACACATGGCGAGTCACAACAACATCAAGTGAACAAAAGCCACGGCAATTATTTGTTGTATTTCAGAGACAAGCTCGACGTAACAACCAACAACAAAATAATGCGATATTTGATAATGCTGATGTTAGACGAATATACGCTAGAATAAATTCAAAGCAATATCCAGAAAGAGTGATAGAATGCAATTTTGCAAATGACGCTAATAAAAGTATTACTCGACCGTACATGTACCTGCTCGACTCAATGCAAGAATATCAAGATGCTGGAGATGGATCTCAGATATCAGTGGAGGAATTTCGTACACTTTATCCGATATTTTATTTTGATGTTAGTAAGCATAGCGAGCGAGCTGTAGACAGCACAGCTGATATTGAAATTACTTGGACACTAGGAGCAGCTCCAGCTCCAGCAGATCTGTTAAACGTGTATGAGTTAGTAATAAGGAATAGATTTATTACAATTGACTCTGTCAGAGGTAAAATGTCAGTACAAGTTTAATCTGTAATCGTTATATAAGATGACAAAATATATTGCAAAAGAAATATATCTGACCGATGGTCAAGTTAAAAAATTAGCAGCTGCTGTTGCAAAGAAAAGACAAGTATCATTAAAGGTCAACCATAACTCAGCGGGTACTTTAACAAAATTAATGTTAACCAAAAAACAAGTAAATAAATACGAGCGCAAAAAACCTTTTGTTTTAAATTTAAGTGCTGCACAAATAACTGCAATGGCAAAACATGGCGGCTTCTTCGGTCCGGCATTATCTGTACTGGCCAGAACGTTAATACCTAAAATTTTGCCAGTGTTAGGTGCATTAGGATTAGCAGCAGCGTC
>JAECUM010053061.1:0-13899 GCA_016617855.1 Megalonaias nervosa
TTTTTAAAATATGTGAGCAATATGCAAAATATTCCAATCTGGTATTCAACATTACCAACACAAAAATAAACTGATCGCCACCAATATGTAGCCGTGAAGTACTCGCTGTGTTTGATGCTGTATCCTCATCAACAACACCACCTCATAAAGTCGTGCACGAGTACACATCGTCGTCCAACGTTTTAAACATATATTAGTAAATATCATGGTAGATATTTACGGAAGATCAGCTAAGACTAAAACCCAACAAGCAGGTGATTTATCCAAGTATGCAAGTCTTGATCAGCTCAGAAATGAAATTGAAATAGCATTATCACATTTACAAGTTTATTATAGTTGGCCAAATATCAGATCGAAATCATTTGGTGGATTACAAGCAAATAATTCACTTGTATTCGCAAATAAGAATAAGGACTATGGAACTCCCGATTGGCAATTTGTTGGTATTCCAACTGGTAGTTATCAGATAGAACAGATCAATGATGAGTTCCAGCGCAGAATTAAATCTTTTACAGGAAAAGAATCTAAAATAGCTATTACTGTTCATGAACCAACGTTATCAGCGGCAATAGAAATTTCCACGCCAGATTACTTTGTAGATATATATTAATCATCGATTAGACCTGTTCTAGGTTGGCCTGAAGTTCAGCCAGTTTATGTGAGATTACCAGAACCTAAAAAAAACGATTTTACTATCAACAATAATTTTTCATATTTTGTCAAACTCCAAAATACGAAAAATGGACGTGAATACCAAAATTTAAACTTACAGGACGGATCGAACAACATGGTGCTGGGTCAAGAACAGGTATCTTGGTGTGGAATTATGAAAATTATATGTTTATTATGGACGATAATATCAGACATCATTTTAGTGCCATTAATAATGCCTTTAATAATGAACATAAACGAATAAGTTATTTAGTACGCCAAACATTTGCTTGTTACTTTAACGAATATCCTCCAATTAACTCTTATCTGCAACTTGAAATCATCAAGCAAGTAGAACACTTGAACAAAGTAGCATCAGATTTTGAGAATTATCATCATAAAATAATACAAGCTGTAATTAAAAGTAGCGTCAGTGGTGGGACTGTTATACCGCTCAAAAATAGATTTTTGCTTAGTTATTCAATAACTCTAGCAGATATGGCAACATTTAAATTACCAGAATTTAACATCGATGAACTGAGAAAAACTGTTAAAGATATTAATGCTGAAAATGTTTCAAAAATACTTGATTCATGCAGAAAAATAAACCCACCGGCAGATATTCTCACACACCACAACGATCCATATGGTGGCGGCCGCCATGTTTCACCAAATATTGTAAATATTACATCAACGATCACAGTTAATCTTGTATATGATGTAATTAATGGCAGTTATCAAGTAGATCTTAAAATATCTAACCAAGCTCAACAAGGATATATCTTATACTCACTTACACCGCAAGTTCCACCAGGATATTTGATTGTATCAGAGCCAATTAATCCTGTTTATCTGAGATGTCATAATCCGCTATTATGAAGGATACATTTCAAACTTACTGACCAAACTGGACACTTGTTGGATTTGTGGAATGAATCACTATATATAAATCTGTATGTGAGATCGTAAGGAAAACAACAAATAAATCTGTCAAATAAATTATCTGAATAGATCTGAATAAATATTATTATCATAATAAAAATAAATTATTATCAGAATAAAAATAAATATTATTATCAGAATAAAAAATAAGTATTCTGATTCTGATAGTATTATTATCAGAATAACAAATAAATCTGATTCTGACTGAATAGATTCTGAATAAAAATAAATAAATATGTTTTTTACTGTTCAGAAATAAATTATCCCTCTTGTTGAGCTGGTACCACAGTCACTGTGACAGCATTATTTTCGTTGTCACTACAGTCACTGGTGACATCGCTTTCACAATCACAATCATCACTGACATTACAAGAAGACATAATCTCTCTCAACTGTCTTATATGAACATTCACACTTATTTTTGTTTCGTATTAGTCAGATAATTCTGACCTAATTCTTTGGATTGAGTGTGGAAGTGGAACAAATAGTTTCACCTGCGTATCTGTAACTATTGCCAAGGATTGCATCATTGCTTGCTGAATCAACTTTATGAATCTGTAATCGGCTGGTAATGTAAATTTATTCTCAAATTTTCGTTGCTGTAATGATTCAAAATCACACATAATTTTCTTAGGATTAAGTTCATCAGATATTTTTATACCTTCATGTTGTAATTTTTCAATCACAAAAATAATAGCAATAACATTTTCAGAATTCACTATATAATAAATATTTATTTAAAATAAAAATAAAAAAAATATTCTGAATATAAAAAAATATATTTCTGAATCAGAATAAAAATAACAATAAAAATATTTTTGATAATAATAATTTCAATACTACTACTACTACTACTACTACTAACAATAATAATAATAATAATAATAATAATAATAAAATAAAAATAAAATATTTCTGAATGATAATAATAATAATAATAATAATAATAATAATAATAAGTATAAAAATCTGAATAAAAATATTTATAATAATAATAATAGTAATAATAATAATAATAATAATAATAATAATAATAATAATAACAATAATAATAATAATAAATTTCTCAATAATAATAAAAATAAGCAAAAAATAAACAGTAGCATCATGAGCGGTTTCCATTCATTGCCCTTCATTGCCTTTTTGCCTTTCACGGGGTCCCTTCATTGATGCCTTTCTTATGGCAGTTATGGGGCACCCCACGAGGCTTTTCTTTTTGGCTGACATTCTTTCTGAATGTCCCTGTGTGGGGTACCCTTCAAATGAGGTTTAGAGCTCATCTACGCTACTATTTATTTTTGGAGGCTCCTGCATAGACACCCCCACCCAATCGAATCACTAAACGAAACAAAATTTTAGAGATTCAGAGGGTTGTCCAGGCCTTTCATTTTCATGTACACCCCCAATATTAAACCCCGGGTGACGTGGTTAGGAGGTGTACATAAAATCCCTTTGGGGCTTGGAGCCCCCACTTATAAGAAAAATTGGCATCATACCGCCACCGTCGACGATACGTCTGTCACGGGTTTCGAATCCGAGGCCTCAGAATGATAATCCAATGTTATAACACTGCGCCACTGTCCAATTCTTACAATTATACGTTTCAGAAATTATTATTACTGCATAAACTGCAGTGTGGATCTAAAATAAATTCACACACGTTTCAGAAATTATTATGCTGAATCGAATGCAGTGTGAATCTAAAATAAATCTCACGCTCGTTTTATCAATTATTATTACTGAATAGTCTTTAGTGTGGATCTAAAATGAATCTGTCGGATGTCGTTGTAAACAGCTGTCGCATGACCTACTGAGTGTACATTGTATTCCTGGAAGGTTTAAAATAACTTACCTGTAATTTGCACGGCTATATTGAAGATATAAAAATAACCTAAATGGATTGCATGTATATATCAAACTTGTGAACAATCTTTATTTATCAGAGTTAAAAGATGTAAAAAAATCATTTTCTGTTAATTATACTGATCCACTGACAGATAATTGCTTACAGACAGTTACTGAATACGACACAAAAAAGAATCGCGGTTATGTTATCAAGCGGGATAACTGCTTAATTACTCTAATAGAGTTTTGCTTGACGGAGTTATCTTCACGTAATATTGGAACGCGATTATTTGTTAGTATTTCTTAGAAAACGCTGATTTGTATATATTATCCGCGATACATTTTACTGAAGGCATGAAAATATCAAAATATTTGGCAGCTGCATTCAATTATGGAAATATTATTTCTTCGCCTGTCTCTATATTCAGAGATTTAACCGCCCGCTTTCCAAATTCCTTACACCTCCAAGTATTTCCGAATTTACAATTCTGACTTTGTGTAACAATTCGTAAATTTTTTATTTAAGGACTTATTTTTTAGATCTCGATCAATATGATCGATCACAAGTCTGTCTTGGATTACTCCATAATAACATCACGAATCTATGACAAAGATGTGTTTTATTTCCCCCGGCAATGAACATGAGATAACCAGTGTTATTGACAAAACCAACTTGATTTTTTCATCGACAGTTCCTGATTACACCATCACGAGATACTTCATAATTCTTGATGATGGGATGTGTTACAAATTCACTTCGCTTCATTTATATAATAATATCATTTGTTTAAATAATTATTTTGAAAATCTGGCGAGGTAGTCTTCGGCGTCTTTTATGGGGGCTTCGACTCCATCGGTATTATTTTTTTATTGTAATATAGTCTCAGTTCTCTATATTTTTTACCACCACATTGCACACACAACTAAGTATTTCCTCTTATTCCAACACCACACTTCAAACACAGTTTTGGTCCTAGACTTCCTTGTCGAACGCTTTGCATATGATATCCACAGAATTCGTTTACACAAGCTTTGTTACAAGGAGTTGTACAGCCAATCATTAGCCACTTACAGTTATTCTTTGTTTGAATCATTATATAAACATAATTATACTTCAATTAAATATATATTTGCCTTAATTATAATATCAATGAAGAATCTAATTTTGAGTCATTTTCATTTGATTATAACAATATCGATAGTAAGTTCAATCTAGATCGAATAATCTTACCTTTCTTGTCAAATATGTCACGAATAATAAATAAAACCTTATTAATCATATTCACGAAGAAATGGAAAAATTCAAAAAAGAGTCATTATTAACGGAAAGATTGTTACTGATGCTAGGACGAACGATGATCGAGCAACAAAAATTATTAATTATCTCGACAATCCAAGATATTTTTTCAAACTAGAATTTTTTACAGAGGTAGATGGCGACAGTTGGATTATTCGTAACAACCGTGATAATATCCGTCATAATGGAAATATTATTACGTTAAGTAGAAATTCCAGACCAGGAATGTTGACTGGAATTGACAAATTGTATTATGAACGAGCGTATCCTGCAACTGCAGTTGCTTAAGCAATATATCCAATAAATGATAAGCCTAGCTTTAATGATTAAAAAGAATGAAATTTTCGAAAATAAATTGTGCAGCTGAGCGAATTATAGAACACTTTACAAACGCGATACATGGAAATGGTATAACGAATTTAAGACGTAAAAAATAAATGAGCGGGCAGAAACAGTTAAAGATACCGGGGCGTCTATCAAAGACGTCGCTAAACTGGAAAAGAAACTAAAATCTCCAATAATGGTAAAAACAATAACGGGAGAGATTTTACACGAATCGAAAAATTTATCGAGAGGAACTCCGATAAATATTATTGATCATAACGCACATGCGTGGACATCTGCGGTAGCAATATTTCCACGAGATAGAACTGTTAAATTCTATGACGGTGATATATTTGATTTTATCGGAAATATTAGTAAAAGCGATCCTGTATCCGTGTGGCTGTTTCAAAGTTTTGATGATGATAGTTATGATCAATTTGTACGACCTAATGGAGATATTTACCGTACAGAATCCCTTCATGAAGAAATAAAAATTTTGCGCTGAAATACACCCTTGACGATGTCAGGGCCCAACAAACAGTTGGAAAATTACTGAGTAATAGTTTTACCATTCCGTCAGTTGCTACTCACTTTGCTCAGGAGAAAAATTCGTGGAAACCAGTAGAATTGGAATTTCTTGGAGATATCCAACGCAGTTGTGTTGAATACGGGCATGGTGGATTGTAGAATACTAAATATAATTGTAATGAAGTTATCTCAGGTGATATGGTAGCATGTTATCCTGGAAGTTTTCTTGGATACGGAGAGTGTTCTGAATACTTTAAGAGATATGGAGATCCAACACACGAGATGACCAGAGTTACGATAAATGGTTCCTTACCAGATTTTGACTCGACTGGATTCGCCTGTGTAGAGCCATTTGAGTTTGCACAAAATCTCCATCCGATTGTTTATGCGTGGTTTGGAAGACATTTTTCAGAAAAATGTTGGGCTCCGATAGTTTTATTACGATACATGATTGATGTAAAAATATTGATATCGTTGAAAGTAAGTGAAGCAATTATATCATATCGTCTGCATAAACAAGTTTGGTTGCCAGAACCAGATAAGTTTAATGGAGAAAAAAAATATTAGGAAAGAATTTCCTAATCTTGGGGAGGATAAAAATTACTGAACTTATTAATAATGTATCTGAATACAGAAAAGAAAATAATGAGAAACTTGCAAAAGATCTCGGCAGAAATATAATCGGTAAATTTACTCCGAGTGGAGCGTGATCATAAACGACATTGTACAAAATTAATTATGCACGATGCTGAGTTAGATTTTATAATTGCTGATACAACGAGGAGAAATATATTTATAAACCGAAGTAATGTTTATTTATCATATGGAACTAAATTAGGTACAATTGTGAGTTATATTGATGGCGAGTCACCGCAATTTACTCATATAAGATCTTCAATGCTTGCGTATGTTTCGGTGAATTTATTATCCATGATAAATAGATTTTCTGATACCGCAGTTAGAGTCGGTACAGATTCATTTTATATCAATAAAGAACATGAAGAATTGCTAGAAAAATTACATATCGGCGCTGATGCAACATGGGGTGAATGAAGAATAAAACGTTATTCTCAATCTGCCGACGTTGAAATCAAGAGTATTTATTATAAAAATAATCAACTATCAGAACTGTCATCTGCACCATCGATATATGATCCTGTAGTTAGACATAAAACAGTTTATCTTAATGGACCCGGAGGATCAGGTAAGACAACTCGTTTTATTAAATTATTTCAAAATCTTGATATGACTGTTTTGACACCTACAAACAGACTCGCCAGAGAAATGAACGAACGTGGAGTAAAATCTCATACTTCTTATAGCTTTTTCCAATGGAAGGGAGATGTATTGACTCCTGAACGAATGGGTGACATTCCTAAAATTATTATCTGGGATGAAATATGTACAGTATCGTTTGAAGTATTAAAAATGTTTCTTGATTGTTTATTGACAAAGAATATTGCTGTGACAATGTGTGGTGATCATGGTCAACCACCACCTTTTGTTGCGCAGTCTGCGCATGAGTGGTTAAAAACGTTTGTAGATTATTACGAAGAAATAAATGATGATCATAGAGCTATTGATGAACCGCTGAAAGAGTTTAAGAGATTAATCAGAATACAACCAGACAAGATTCAGTGTGAAATAATACGTGAAGTAATTTTAGAAACTCCTATGAATGATTTTTGGAATTTGTGGAGACCTGCTGATTTCATAGATGCAAGTAGAAAGATAGTTCGTGATACACTTCAACAACAATTACTTCTGTTACATAAAGAAAAAAATTCAAATCTACCGGAACCCTTGTGTTATCGCCCAGCAGATACTAGACGACAAAATAGTTGAGATTCCTGGAATTAATGACAAACAAAATCTTGCGTTGAATGATATTCTTTTAGTTCTTGTCAGTGCTGCTGAGGGGGCGCTAACGCTTGACGGAGTCGGGGATAAATCAGCATGGACGCTAGGATACGCTATAACGATTCACTCGTCACAGGGATTAGCTATTTCTGATACAAATATCTGGATTGTCGATGATAGAATCGAGTGGTCAAATTTAGTTTATCTCGCAGTGTCTCGAGTCAGAAGAATATCTCAGCTGCGAAGGGTTGTTATAGACAATGATAATGTAGTCGTTGACAATGTCAGCGACGAAGTTGTCAGGAAAAAATTATCTGGTTATAAGCAATGTGACAAAAATATAAACGCAATTTTGATCTAGACGTAGAATTTATTATGACACTAAAACAACGACAGAATAAACATTGTGCGAGTTGCAACACAGTAATGTTGTGGCAGTATTCGAATAATAGTCCAAGACAATTCACCGTGGATAGAATTAATAGTAGTCTTGGTCACACACGTAAAAATGTGATGCTAACCTGTCTTGAATGTAGTCGACGTAGGGGTGCCAGTTTACAAAAGTGAACGCGGTGGTAATTGTGTCTTCAGGAATTACTTGTAATTGTTCACGTACAAATCCACGTTGAGGAGCAGTTGAATCCAGTCTGTAGATTGCAGGTCTGCCCGTAGATGTAACCACGCTGGAAATTTTATGTATTGTCACACTACAAATATGATCAGTTGCTCTTTTTTTTTACCACCTTCAAGTTCAACAGGTTCATATAAATGTCTTATAATCACATTACCTAGTACTGGTTGTTTTGAGAAAGATTCATGTCGTTGTATTGGTATACTTTTTTGGTGATTGCATTAATGGGTTTCATAGAAATTGCACGAGTAATCTCATTATTTAACGCAGCTGTCACACTAGGTAGTCTTGCAACCCATTCACGAGATCTCATGTCTTTCTGAACTATTTCCTTCGCATACTGATACCCAAATAATCTCTCAGCAAGTGTTCGATTAAATCGTTCAACAACTGCCTGATCACGATGAATTGCGGTATGCCCTCGTCTGATTCTAACGTTATGTTGCTTCCTCAAAGATGATAGGACTCCAAGAAATTCTTTGCCAGGATGAACCTGTAATAGTTGTGTCCATCGCAAGGGTCCTCGTTGATAAATTCGTTCAAAAGCAGATGCAACTTCAGTTGCTGTTTTAGTTGATAGTGGCTCTGCTTCTTTATATCTACTTGCAACGTCAACGACAGTTAACGCGTATTTGTATGTGCATGATTGACGTCTGCCAATTTTAATAGTATCATGTGGTAAAAACAAAATATCTGTTTGATGAACTTCATTGGGAGCGCTGACATCAAAATGTGCATACTTAATTTTTTTAGGTGGTGGTAGATATATTTGCCATATTGCCTGTCGTGCTAACCAATTTGCAGCAACAGAACGTGAAACATTTGCTGCATCAGCAAGTTTACTAATCGCTGCTCTACCCCTCCAATATCCTCTTGGGTTATAATAAATCGATTCCATTATAATAATAATCGGTTGATAAACCTTTCATCACAGATTTTACTAGGAAGCTGGCACGTTTTTCTCTGAGAGATTTATTCTTTATAGAATTTAACGCATGAATCAACTTCACATCTGCAATATGTTGTTATTGTAAATCTTTATTTTTGTAATCAACATCATGAACGTGACACGCTTGATTAATTGCGTTTATTGGGTATTCTCCAAGTCTTGGTTGGTCTTGGTTATCGAGTCGGATATCAAGTCGATTTACAGGACCGCAATAATTATAGCCAGGAAGATGTTTCTCACCAGGGCATTTGGCCCATGGAGTTCCTGGTAATTTTCCTAATGAAGCAGCGATATCTCCGCCTGTCTTCGTTGAGTTGTCGGAGATAAATTTGTATTTGGTTGTACCACATTTCACACACTTACCTGTGAGTGCGCGCTTGTTATTTTTGTTATTATTGTTGTTAATCCAGTGGTGGGGGTGGGAGTTCTACATCTAACACAATATGAATTCATATTATTTATTATATGGATAAAATTGACTTCTCAGCGACACGAAAACAGGAGCCAGTTAAGCATCATCCAGCGCTACAAAATTCTATCAGGATGATAATAATTGGGCCATCTGGGTCTGGTAAAACGCAATTATTACTTAATCGGATAATGAGATGGCTCAAGTGGGATACGTTGTATTTAGTTGCACTATCTGTAGATGATCACAGATGTTATGAAATACTTAAAGATTTTAATGAAAACGCAAAATTGTTGGATGAAGACGGCAATGATATTATTGATTTTATTAACGATATTGATGAAGCGCCGTCTGTAGATAACCTTGAAGGACTTGTTAATAATCTCGTAGTATATGATGATGTGATGCTGGACAAACAATCAAATCCTGCCAGGATATTTTCCAGAGGCAGACACAAACATACTTACGTGATTTATGTTACTCAACGATATATATAAATACCTAAAGTGATCAGAGATAACTGTAATGTTTTGGTTGTATTTAATGGAGTTGGTACACATACTCTGCAAAATATTCATCAGACTTGGTGTTCAGGGGATATGGACATGATTAAATTCGGTAACTTCTTTTCAAAAGCACAAGCTACCCAACACGGATTTATAACTATAAATTTACATGATCCTAGGTCGAGGTATCGTATAGGTCTCGATAAAATGTTTTGTTGACACTACAGCAGCAGAGAGGGTGCGACCAAAAGTGAGTGTCCGGGTACGAAAACAAGCACGCCATAAGAAATGTAAACACAAATATCAAAGATAAATTAACAATATGAGCTAACCCAATTAGAGAATCTCTCGGTCGGTTAGAGGCTTCGGTTTGGTGTTATTGGCCTTGTATTTTCAGCTTTTCGAAGGAAGCTTTATTTTTCAAACAAAGACAATTCAAGCAAGTGGTCTAGTCACCCTCTCTGCTGCTGTGTGTGATAAATTTTATTTCTTTTCAGTCAAATTAGCGTGCATTAATTAAGTTAATAAAAGTGACTTTAATTATAATTAACTGTTGACATCTTTTTCGGCAACTTAGCGATGTTATTGAAGACATCAATGAATAATCGGATGATTAGTGACAATTACAATTAGCAATGTGCTAGCTATTTTTTTTAATATGAATTGGGGTCGAATTTTCCCATTGCTGGAGTTGAAATGTCTTGGGGTCGAAATGTCTTGGGAATTTTCTTGGGGTCGAAATGTCTCACTCCGCTGTAGTATTGCTACTTATTGATATATATTGATAAATATTCACGTTACTGTACCCGAACACTCTTCCTCAAACCTGGAGTTATTTCCCTTGGCTACTCTTGACCTCACCACTTTTCCTGTTACACAAACAATCTCTAAATATTCACACTTGTTATTTGTTTGTTTGTTTGTTTTTGTTGTTGAAATTTAAAGTAGGTATTTTGTAAAGTCTTAATGTTTTCTTGAAGAGTCTTGGGGTGTCCTGGGGTGTCTTGGGGTGTTTAGTAAAACCCGAAGTTAAGGTCAAGGCTCTCTCTGAGTGCCAATCAGTAAAATGCATATGTTGCGATTTTGTGGTATGGTTGGATATTATCGGAAACTTTTTCCAGAATTGCTGAACTGCTGATCAACTTGTTGAGCAAAAATACCATCATTTGAAAATATAGATTGTACATCCGTGAAACAACAAACCTACAGGATGAAATCACTGAAACAGCAATGTTTTAAAAAGGAAATTCAATATTTGTTGGAGAATTATTGTATTGTAACCAGTTACAGTAACTGGAGTTTGGATGTATTCCTGTGCCAAAACCAGCTAATACTTTCCGTATGTGTAGTGATTACATAAACGAGAACAGTGTCACCAAAACAAATTCATTTACAATCCAATGAATCGATGACTGCATTGACAAAATTGGAAATGCAAAATATGTCACTAAGTTTGATATGTTGAAAGGATATTTGCAAATTCCACTAACGGATTATTATGACCCTATGATCTTAAACTCAGTAATTGGAAGGAGCGAAAAGCAACATGTTTCGTAAAATTCAAGGAATAATTATTTCCCTATTACACAAAGTGAAAATTGGAAAAGAACTTACAGTAATGAGAATTAAATCCTAAACATCCCCACATGTGCTATCACCAGTTCTAATGAATAGAGTTCTAACTAAATTCCAGTGGTGTTCGAAATAAGATCTAGCGCTGAATATGTTGATGTGCCTGTAGTAGCCTGTAACGTGGATATGTGCCAACAGCCTTTTGATCAATCACAACAATATAATCCAAGATGTCCTTGTCTGACTTCACTATAATTCCAAGTCCAAAAGAGCACTTTGTATTTCCAGTGAAAAATAATTGGATTAAATAATTAAATCCAAATCAAAACTGAACACAACGACACAAATGACTCTGCTTCAAGATGTAACGGCTAAAATTAGTAATTTCTCAAATAAACAAAATTATAAACCCCTCTACCTGACTTTCGTGAGAATTAACATTTTCTGAAAATACTGTCTGTTTAGTGGAATTTTCCGTTCCAGAACGTTCTGTGTCGTTTAGAAGATAAAACTTACTAGAATTATAATAAAGAACGTGGAAAATACAGTGTCTTTGACTCAGACTTATATAGTTCCTAACCCATACGCCGAGAGAAATATTAATAATGCATTATTTGCCTGCAAAATAAAAAACATCAGTGTCTCTAGTCATAAACAACATGAACTTGATTTTGTACAAGATCAAATATTTAATACGTACAGGTTATTGACTGAGTATTGAAAAATATTGGTCCCGAGTGCGTGTGTCAAAGGATGTCCAACCTTGCGAAGTCATCCTACGCCACATGAACGAGGGACCAATATTTTTGAATACTCAGTCAATAATGTTTTTATTATATACTTACAAACAATCATATTAATTGTTCTTTTATATTAAAGAAATAATACAATTGAAACAATAACATTATTTCGTTTTATTTCATATTTTATGTGTTCTTCAATTTGTGAATGAAATCTTAGCACCGCGCATTAATATACACTATTTTACTACTTGAACGCTCCTTTCAGCAGTGAACAAAACTTAGCCTGCTGAAGAGAAGAATGGAATATTTTTATGTAGCCAAAGAATAACAGCAAAATATTGGTACGAAAGACAATTGATGATGTTTTTGTGTCCTGTGACCTGCATGACTTTATTTGGTGGCACCCTGGCTTTTGAGATTGTGGTAACTGTTGTTTTCCTGACAGAGTGATTCGCGATTCTAATCTGAAGTCCCGCATTTTTACTAGCAACTTTCATAAACGTCCCCAGGGGTATTCTGTCCCATCTATCTTGAGAAATACCTTACAATAAGGATCACTATTCATTTTGAATTCGCTGTTTTCACGAGATTCCAAGTACGCTATGTGAAGAAATTTTTAAATGAGACTTAATTTAACACAAAATCCGATTTGCAGCTTTATGCATTTCTTTTTTCATAATCATTAAAACATCCATTACATTCATTAGATAATTGAAATAAGTAACTTCATTTGACTATATTGGAGTATATTTGAGAGTACTTTTGTATATTTCAGTGCATTTTAGTAACTTACTACGATGTCGTAGCCTCAACGTCTATAAGTCGGGGTACTAATATTGGTACTGTTGAGTAATTAGAGGTACATTTCTTTTTTCTTAATTGTTGTTATTTTTATTCCCCAAAAATTTTATTGTGTTGATACAGTCTACAATTTTCCACAAAAAAATTTTCTACATTGGTGGCATGTATAGAGAGGTTATTTAAACAGTATTTCACAACATATATTATTTGCTGTTTTTTTAATAGATGTAATAAAAAGTTTAGGAGTTTTCGAAAATAAGCGTGCCCCTTTCCCTTGAAATTTAGTAATGAAATAAATCATGCTGACAAATTCATTCTATACAATGCGTTTGAGACCGCGATATTGATTACAATTCGTCATATGACTGACTTCCGCAAATTACTACATTTCTAAAGACCAGTTAGAAGCAATTTTGATTCTGAAATCTATGTTTAACTCAAATATTTTCAGCTTTTCGTTTTTGTCTAGTTGTGTGCTGCAAAAGTGTTCAAAGGGAAGTAAATCATTGTATCTACCATCTCATTTGACCATTTCAGATCATCTGCCCAGAAGATGTATGTTGTTCGCGTTAGTTGTCAATTTTATTCCGACGTAGACAAAACTAGTTCTTCGAACGCAGACACGTAATTACCATATAAGGAAGCGGTGAATATGTTTACTTAACTCCGGTCATTACCGCTGGGTATTTACCCGTAGCAACAATGTTAAACTATTAGGACTATTTATGAAGCATATAATAAAGATCTATATAACATACAATCATGGAGAAAAAAAAAGAAAAAAAAAAAATAAATAATAAAAATTAAACATACGTAACACGGCTAAAGCAAAACAAATTTC
>JAECUM010053062.1:0-13010 GCA_016617855.1 Megalonaias nervosa
TCTCTCAATTTTCTTATTTTTTGTCTTTATCTTACGTCTCAGGTTTGAAACGTCAGATTTCAGAATACCTATATTTTTGTGGGCACGCCCAAGAGCCCTACGCCTGATCATCTGCAAACCTTTTCCTTTGTTACTTTTAGTAATAAATGGTATCCTTACTATCAGGTGATCATTCTGCTCTTCATTTCTTGGTACAATATCACTGTCATATCCACTGGTCTGTTCACTTATGCTTTCGTTGCTTTCTTCTCTTTCTTTTTTTCTCAGCCGTGAAAGTCTGTTTCTTAATTTATTTTTCATGTTTCTCTTCTCCCTTTTCTTCTTACTTACTTGTGACGATGGCACATAATATTGCCTTTGCCTAGCTCTCTCTTTTTGGAGGAACTCCGGACCTTTAGCCTTCTGGCGTTCCCTGCAGGCCTTTTGTATTTCCTTTCTTGTTTTGGCCATTCTAAAAAAAACAAGAACGAATCAGTGCAAACGTAGAGTCCCCCCCCCCCCGGTTTCACCGGTAGGGGACTAATAACGTAAGTATCGATAATACGTTACCAAATTATCATTTGAAGTATTGAGTATAGCTGAAATTAATTTATATTTTTTTTAATAAATATTTACACTCATGGTTTGTTTCTAATTTACCTTTGCATTGAATTTTTTTTCTTCATAGTTTGTTAATAATTTACCTTCGCACTAAAGATTTGTTCTTTTTTATGTTTGTCCTTTAACCATTAGTTACTGAATATACTCATGTCATTCATAGTCACTTTTAAAACTTTTTAAAAATGTATCCAATATTAATTGTGTTTTTAAGAATAATTGTATAGTAGAGCTAAACTGAAGATCTAAATTGTACTCATCTTTAACACTGATAATCATTTTTGTTCTAGATTAAGTCTTAATACATACGTTACGCTCTGTAACGTATGTATCAGTACTTTATACACAGTGATTATATCGCTTATAAACATAGAGGTCACTATATTTTAATGTATGATATCTACTCTTTTTTTTTCACTGATTCCTGTCCAATAAAAACGTAAATGTCAATCAAAAGTTTTAATTTGAATCGCTTACCTATAGGTGGTCTTTGGTACATAGAGTATAACACAGTTTTACTGGCTTGTCCTCGTTGTACTTGATGTTTTGTTTTACTGAGAATTGAAAGATGGCGGCATGACACCTTTCAGCATGCAAAGTTGGCCGGCTATCATCACGTGTTCCGTTGTTGTTGTTGTTGTTATAGGGTTTAACGCCATTTTTCAGCACAAGATAGGCTATACATGGCGGCCAGTATTAATGGTGGAGGAAGAACCCTGGAAAACCCCGGGAAGAACCACCGACCCACGAGAAGCTACTGGCAGGCTTTCTCACGTACTCACGTTAGCCGAGCCTGGACTCGAACTCACGCAGACAGAGGTGAGATGGCAGTGATCTGTAACGATCAGCGCTTTAGACCACTCGGCCACTCGGGGCCCCTCACGTGTTCCGTAGTTTAGTATATCTTTGTCACGTATGTATTGGTAACGTACGTATTATTAAGCATTATTTATGCTAAAATTTGTCAAAATAATACTTGATATATTTATCAAGATTTTATTTTCAGACATATATGAAACATGATTACATTTTCGAAGGGTTTATTCAATCCTTTGATTTTGATTTCATATTATTTGGACCAAGTAACGTAAGCATCCCATATTTTATAACCAATGAACATCACACCATATGGCACATAAAAAAATGATATGCATCAGCAATAACCATTTATTTGGTTGTTTTTTTTATAATAAAACGTACAGGTGAATTTTGAGCGCCTTTTATACTCCCCAAAACCCTCGTTTTACACAAAAAACGCCGTGCATAAAAAAGGGTTACGTATGTATCATGAACTTAGCGACCTACATTCTGAAGCCTCGTGAATGAATGTTCAGGGTATAATTATTCAAAATTTGCTTTTAGGTTTCTCAAAAAATATACACGATTGATTCAGAGACTTTTTAATTAAATCTTCTGTTTTTTTTTTCATCTTTATCTGACAGAATTAGATCGTAATTACACTGGCGACAGTAACGTAGGTATTGATATACACCAGTTAGGTTGCGATATTTTCAGATTTAAGCTTCATTTATTGTTTGCATTGACTTTTTTATAATGATAAACGTATATTGATATAGCAAAAAGGTATGCATTAAGGAAAGAAATGTATATAATCAGTTAACGTGTCAGCGACATTGGTTTGTGCCTCATTAGTGAATTTGGGTCTTTCATGGCATGGGCATTTTATTTCTAGGAAACGTTCAGGTCATATACTTAGGACATGAAATTGGCAATTTCAGAACTAGGCCATATACCATACATGTGGTCACACTATATATTAAAATGATTCATAGAATCACCTTGTATACTGTCTTTTCATCCAAAGGTCGAAGAGTAATGTAAATATGTCACGTTGCTTGTTGCTTACTATGTTTCGTTACAATTTCTTGAATGAAATTTGCTTGGTTTCAGCAACAAGAGTGAAGCTCATTTTAAATTCTCTCTCTCTCTCTCTCTCTCTCTCTCTCTCTCTCTCTCTCTCTCTCTCTCTCTCTCTCTATATATATATATATATATATATATATATATATATATACGGTACTACAGGTTCGTACTATACACTTTTTGATACATCTTTGAGAAGTCATTTTTGTTATCACCTGGGGGACATTAGCATGGTCTTAAACCTAGACCATCTCGTATTGCCATATGTACCTTGTTGTGACTTTTTCACTCTTTCATGTGACGAATGCTGCGAAGGGAGAGACTTAAGGTTGGGTATGTGATATTGATGAACCTCGGATTCCTTGTATCTGTCCTAAAATAGCTGTCAGATTACAAAATGACTTAATTATAATCCATTAATTATTTTCCATTTCGTTTCAGTTGTATATCTCGAGGCATCAGATACTGGGGCATTTTTGGATATTATAAGACACAAGATAGTTATGTTTCATGTTTCTGAACTTGTTCCCAAAGTGCGGCATTTAATGATGTAGGCGGTAAAGTCCGATTGAACTGCTCATCGTCTGTGCTGATTACGACCTCTTTCATTGATACTTCATTTATTCTTCATTCTGTGAATAATTGGCTACATTATATAATAATACAGAAACTATCAATAAACATGTATCATTAAAAATTCAAACATTCTCCAGTTCTAATGTTAGACATAAATTGCCTACGATTGTCTCTTATAAACATTTTTTCCCCAAATTATATCGATTAATGTTTATTTACCTGTTTGTTTACTCATATATTTGCAATTGCTCCATAATTTTCAGATCGTTTGGCACAAAAACAAACTTACTGAGAGTTAGCTAATTAATTAAAGTTTTGTTTGTTGTTAGGCTTCCTTGAAAAATGTGGGGTAAGTGCCCCGCGAATTAAACATGCACTCTTAAAGTTTAGAGACGACGAGCTACTCTCATTGAGGAGGTCGCGGGTTCGAACCCCGGTCAGGTCATACCAAAGACTTATAAAAATGGTACAGCATTAGGAGGTTGGTATTAGGACTGGTCGGCCTGGTGTCAGGAGAATGTAACTGGAAGGGACATTATGCTTTATCTTTGCGGCGTCTTTGACAAATGTGGGATGCGTGAACCGCTATCAAACATGCACTCCAAAAACTGAAGTGCCGAGGTGTTAGTATCATTAAGCATCTCAAATGAGTAACGAGAGCTGTGCATAGTGATGGACGTTTGTATTGGCGTATTTAATTTTGCCCATCGTTTATGAGAACGAGAACATTTGATCTGATATTTAGATGCTCTCCAAATAAAGACTTTGTCTTTTTATTTGTTTCTTTTTAAGACCAGGATGAAAAGGAAATGGTCAATAACCAGACACGAGGTAAATACACCTTCTCTGTAATATTTCTCAAAATATCAAAATTTGTTCTATTGAAAAATTTTCCATGTCTTATTCTAATTTTAAAACTATCATATTTTAAAACTGGAACATTTCTTATAGTTAATACTTATTTAGGCATCAGCCTAAGTGTTACTAAGAATAGACCAGAGTAAGACATGCTTGGCACCCCATGTTTGATTAAGCAGTTTCAATCACAGCCCGGCTTAAGATTGGTCAGTGGTTTATAAGATTTAAACGATTGGCAGTTGATTTAGGAATACATAAACGAATCAGTTCTTACTGTCATATCAGTGAGTGCCCTAATGCCAAAGAACGTATCAAATAAAATAAAAACAAAAATGAAAATTGGAAACTTGTTGTCTCGAACAAAAGAATCAAGGTGATTATTCGTCTTAAATTTCCATGTGACTACGCTGTGGAAGAGTAACCATGTGGACGTGTTCTGTTTTTATCCACTTAATATCTCCTTTAGTCGTATGCAGACACTGCAACTTTATTTACCTTCATATTGTGTTTTTATTGTTGTTTTATACACAACACAACTTTACTTACCGTAATATTGTATATCATCTGATTGTACCGTTATTTGTCTCTTGTTCATTTGCTGTTTTATGATCTATGATTGTTCACCTTGAGAATGATTTATCTTACTGGGATTTGCAACACTTGTTTTTCTCAGCACAAACTTTTTAAACGTGTCCTTGTGAAATTTTATAACTGATTACCAGTTATGAATTAATCAGGAATTGGTAAAACATCTTTACAAACTCATTCGTTGTTTTGTTGTCTCAGAATGGCACAGTTTGATATATGATGTTAGCGTTGATCAAATGCATCTTTGTTAGCTTGGACCGAACTTTAACTTTAACTTTACAACTTTAACTTTCAATAATGAATGAGAGATTTATCTTTGTTCTTTAACGTGCGCAATGTTATTTACCATTTTCTCATTTACTAATTTGGTATGTAATAGTCTTTAGTCCTTAAAACAGAGCAGATGTTTTGGTATGGTACCTCTAAAACTACTTCTAAACTAAATGCCATCAAAACTTTCATCTTCCCAAAACGTTATTTCGTTTTTAATGACTTTGATTTCCTTTTGGGTTCCTAATCTAAAATTCTTGACCGATATGTATTGAGACATACCACATTCATAACGGTTGATAGCACTTAGTTATATTATGAATGCCCTTGACCTTAATCCATGGTGTTATAATCAGTTAGCAATACTAATTCTATTCTCTTTAATTTCCGGTTACATCCTGAGTCCTGGTGTATGGGCTCTATTCCGTTTACTTTTCAGTTAAATCATGAGCCCCGGCATATGGGCTCTATTTCATTTACTTTTCAGTTATATCACGAGCCCCGGTGTATGGGCTCTATTTCATTTACTTAAAGTTACATCATGAGCCCCGGTGTATGGGCTCTATTCCTGTTACCTTAAAGTTACATCATGAGCCCCGGTGTATGGGCTCTATTCCTGTTACCTTAAAGTTACATCATGAGCCCCGGTGTATGGGCTCTATTCCTGTTAACTGTAGGTTGCATCATGAGATATTCTTGGTGCATAGTAAGAACATGCAGTATCTAGTTTATAGTTGAAAAGACCGACATTTCGCAACTCTTCAAAAATATTGCACAGCATAAAGTATTTACTAAAGGTAGCAGTCGAGCATATCACCAGGTGATATCAAATAGAAATGTTTGGAAATCATTCGGAACATTTTACACTTTTAGACTTGTGAACATGTAGGATTATTTAAGATTTAGTTCACAATACTGTAAGTTCTTCCTCAATTTTTACTTCGTATTATAGTGAAATAAAGTTATTTATTGAAGTTTACAAATCTTGTTGGCTTCGCTTCTTTCTGTTACATAGTTTAAGATCTCGAGTCGTAACAATGGAAAACTACCGACATCTCTGTGCAAAGATACACAAACCGGGACGTCAGTGATCCAAAACATGTAATTGATTTACAGGCATTTAACCAGATACGAAACCAAATGATACACTCATTTATCATATCAGATTATTTACTTCTCAAACATCCTTCAAGCTATGAAACGTCATCCAGTAAAGAGTATCCCCATTAGAAATGTGACAACAGTGACAACAATGACACTGCGTACTTAAACACGCCATTGTCTGCACCTAATTTGGCAGCGTTTTTGACGTGTCGCCGTTGTTGTAATGATTGTATTTCCCAAACTTTAATAACATTTACATGGTTTTACGCTCGTTTTACGCTAGCCGAGTTTGCTACGCAAAATATATAGTTCACGCGAGCGTAAAAATTATTTTTTACACTCCCTCGTCGCACCCACTCGTGTGTTACGAAGTTGTAAATCATTGGATATAGAAGGTGTTGGCCTGTCCCAGCTGCCAAAATCTAAAACTCTTGTTGTGATACTACTCCGCTTCTAAGTATGACCACTGTACGTTTTTAGATAACATGGTTAATAATGGTAAGTATAATTAATGCAAACAAATTAATTAAGGTGTTCTCCGTGTAAAAAAATAAAAAATGCTTTTTATATCGTTTGTTGAAAACAAAGGTTTAGGAACTGGCTGGAAATGTTAAACAAATTATGAAATACAACCTGCATATTTACCTTTTTCAACCTGTAGATAATTTGCAGAAAGAGACACACGCAAGGATGTTGTACCAGCATTATTTTCTTACTTGTATCTCGGTAGTTTGTGACCAAAGTATCGTTAGAAATACATGGTCGACCCTATCCGTCTGTGGAACAAATGAAAATGATTAACACAATCGAGATTAGAATTGCATCAGTACCCTCAAGGGAAACAACTGTAACAAGGATTGAATGATGTTAAGTCAAATGTTTATTCCCTTTCAATTATCTGTTTCGACGTCTCATTAATCTCTCTCTCTCTCTCTCTCTCTCTCTCTCTCTCTCTCTCTCTCTCTCTCTCTCTCTGCCCTCGTATAAATTGTATTAAATTTCATTTGGTAGACAAATATTCTCTGGTTTATATCCTGATATCACTTTGTGTGTTGCGAGGAAGGGATATCTGGTGCAGCCGTGCATACATGACAAGGTACTCTGGATAACACAAGCGGGAATTATTAAATTACCGGAACACAACAAGAAAAAGAGCTCGAACAATAGAACTGTTCATTCGCAGAACAACAACGAAAGCCTTAGTGTTTTAAACATCCCTGGGAATAGTGACTGAAGAACAGTGAAAGTCTTGGTGTTTCCAACATCCTTGGGAATTGTGACTGAAGGACAGTGAAAGTCTTGGTGCTTTAAACGTCCCTGGAATTAGTGACTGAAGGACAGTGAAAGGCATGGTGTTTTCAACATCCCTGGAAATAGGGACTGATGGACAGTGAAAGTCTTGGTGTTTTCAACAGTCAGTGGAAAGAGCAGCTGAAAAAAAAAAACTGTCTTTACTCCATGACATAAACTTTTACAAGCGATTTATTTTAAAACAGATGGTGGTAAGCATATATGTTGCATTTGGCAATAAATAACATTCCGTATGTGGTAAAGCTATACATGCCACATGGAAGACCCAGTTCAACGTACCAAGAAATAAGTATTCTATGGTAAAATAAAAAAATAACGTGAAGAATAAGTTTTGGGGTTGTTCAGAAGCATCCACGCACATGCAGGCTTAGAAAGCACAGTTACCAGCTGACGTAAGATTATCCATTTAATTTACTGGGGTCATCGTGATGACATATTGACTCACCTAGCCAAAACCAATTCTACGAAATACATCATCCCATATATTATATTATTAATAATGTATCTACCGGATTAATGAAATTCTACATGGAAACATATAAGTCCTTTAGTTACTGCATTACTGTGGCATTTGCGTACACTTCTACATCCGTACACTTCTCTGCTCTTGCTAATTCACCACTGCATTATATTGTTATGACTAATATATTCTTAAAAACTAATCAAACCAAAGTGATTACAGTCTGATTGAACTCCGTCCTTTCAATCCTCACTGTGTGGGGCAGGTACAAACAAAATGACTGAATGTGTAACAGGGTTATCGCTATCAGCATACTCCTTCAACATTTATATTGCTGACTTTTTTCTGCCTCTTATTTTTTAATTTGTTGCAATCAGAAATAACGTGCCTTAATTTCTTGCAATAAGTATACATACGCGGAGATAAGAATTTCTGAAAAACCTTATCAGAAACTTGATTAGTAATAAGTTTTGCAAGATTGAGACTTGGAAACATGTTACTGAGATGGTTTTTACCAAACCTCTGCTGAGATAAAAACTTATTGACAAATGAAACTTTCTGAGTCAAGGAATTATTGTCTGCTGGACGAGCAGCAGCATCCGAAGTTCCTACTTTTTGACCATCAAGACAGGTCTTGACATCACTATGGACGCAATTCCCTGAACTCTTTGAATAAAATGAATTGTCTAAGGTCGCAGATTTCTTTTAGATGTCACTTTCTAATTCTTCTTTGCTAATTTGAATATCTCTTTCTTTCGTAATTTGAATTTTCTCTTCTTCTTTCTGCATTTGCATTTGTGTTTGTCATTCTCATTCATCTTTTTGATTTTGGATTTCCGTCATTTCCTTCTGCAGTTGAATTTTTCTTTATTCTATTTCCATCGGATTTTTTTAATTTCAATTCATTTACTTTCATTTCAGAGACAGACAGAGGTTTACCAATTAAACCCAAAAACAAAGTATTCTTTTCCACCAAATATTGTTTCAAAATATTTTTATTTCCTGTTTTAACAAAGATGCATTTACGTACGAAGTTGCTATTTAAAGACTCCAACCCATTCTGGTTAGAAAATTTTAGAAACAATCTAGATGAAATTGCAAACTCTTGTTTGTGTCACCACTTGAAATCAATATACCAGGGACTAAGAAGATTAATAAACAAAATGAATTTAAATTTTAAAAACAAATGTAATTTCTCTCAAATATATTTCTCTTACAAAACAGTAGCTATAAACAAAGAAACAGAAAAAAAGCATAATCAGCACGTTTTGCAAAACTTAACAAATATTGTACTTTTCTAAGTTATAAAATGAACATTTAAGATGAACTTACAGTATTAAATCCAAAAATAATTCCTTAAACGTTTTACATAAGTCCAAAAGGAACGAGTGCTCCAAATAAATTTCATAGCCTGGAATGTGTTGATGTGCGAACAATCTTGATGTATCACAACGACATTTTCCAGAACTTTTATGATTAATTCGCAATAATCCTTGAGTAATATTTTATTCCAGAGTCAATAAGCACCTTGTAATTCCAATGAATAACCCAAACAAATATTTCCTCTCAAATTCTATCTAAATACAACATTAAACACATCTGCAGACTGATATTATGACAAGAACATAAGAAATAAGAATGAAGTAATTGATCAACTTTTGTCCTTATATATACCCTTTCGGCTCAACATCGCAATATTTTCCTACTTGATCCACGCATCTATACTGCCAACGCACAGGCACTTGATTCCGGGGTAAACTAATGTGTACACTCACCAATTAACACAAGGTAACTAACTCTCGCCGGTCACAATCTGACTCCGATCTAATTTTCCGATACTCTCTGTGCATTCAGTTACACATAACGTACACCAATATAACGAAGACACTCCACACCTTACATCCATTACCAGTTAAGTAACCTTACTGATTCTGAAGGGCCAATTTTGCGAAAAGTTTATCCGTTGCTTCGCGTCTTCCACACTCTTGTAAACGTTCCAATAATCAACTTCCGGTCTACTTCGGAGTGAATGCGATTTGATCGTGATTGCTTCAGTGATTGGTTCTTTCATTGAATGAATCTTTTCAAGCATCGCTTTCAATCGCTAAATCTCGGCTTAACCCGGCAAATATGCAATCGGAATATCCACTGTATTTTCCGTCAAGTCGTAATTTGGATCCAATAACTTCCAGTACTTTCACCCCACCCGTTTTTATGCAAAAAAAAGTTACAAAATTGGCAGCACAGTATCGAACACCTGTGATTGGAAGGAATGGGGGGGGGGATTTTTTTAACTTCAGTCTACTAGCCAGCACATACCACGTTGAGATTGTAATTTCGGCCATTTAGCGATTTCCGGACTAAGAACAAATATTTTGAATTTCCCTCTTTTCGAGATATCACATTTGGTATGTCTCTCCTTTTATGCAAATATTAAAGTGTAGTGACCTCTAAGATACACGTAAAATATAGTAAATGAACAGATCAGTTGAAAACATTCTTCGAAATAATATTGACTAAATGATCCTGAAAGAAAATGAACTTAATTTTAATTTTAATTTTGATCGTTCTTATTTATATGTCTTCGTTGTTTATATACATCCTGCCCAATAATCGCATTCACTCCGAAGTAGACCGGAAGTTGATTATTGGAACGTTCACAATAGTGTGGAAGACGCGAAGCAACGGATAAACTTTTCGTAAAATTGGCCCTTCAGAATCAGTAAGGTTACTTAACTGGTAATGGATGTAAGGTGTGGAGTGTCTTCGTTATATTGGTGTACGTTATGTGTAACTGAATGCACAGATAGTATCGGAAAATTAGATCGAAGTCATCGAGGGGTCAGATTGTGACCGGCGAGAGTTAGTTACCTTGTGTTAATTGGTGAGTGTACACATTAGTTTACCCCGGAATCAAGTGCCTGTGTGCCAACGTGACAGACGTCACAATACACCATGTCGCAACAGAACCCCTCTCCCAAGTGAACCAGCCAATGGAAAATCACCCTAAACTTACACACAGATTCATTATTACGATTAATTTTAAAACTTGTAAACACCTATGTATCTCTCATATACAGTGATGCAACAAAAATGAAAAAATACAACATATATATATAGATAATGAAATGGCATGGCAAGTAGGAACGAGAATCCTTTTAAATTAAAATATTTGCATCTAGTGGCAAGATTAATCATAATATGTAAAATTACTTTTCATGACATTGTACATATCAAGCATAACGCATAACGATTAAAAAAAAAGATTAAAAGTGACGCCGGGAACTTCTTTAAGACGTTTATTATCATCCCATACAGGCTAGGCAAGAAAATATAATCAAATTCAACTTTCTTTTTTAAACCGTTCTTTACAAACTTTATATAGGTTTAATTTCAAAGTAATCGCGTGCCAAGTACAAAATGGTAGCTGAACTGAAACATTTCTTGTTCGGTTTCAAATTATGCTGTGAACAAGTAGAAAGCCCTGCCTGGCAGATATTTTTTCCTCCTGTATAGGAGAGTAGCATATCTGCGAACTCAAAGTACATAATTTTTATACCTAATCTTTTCTGAAACAGCCAGTTACGACACATAAATGCAATTTCAAACAGTGAACTTGCTAAAGAGAGGGTAATTGAAGCTGCATTATCACAATCCTAGCATCGGTATCAGCGATCAAAGGATTTTAATATCAGTGCATATTTTCTTCCAATATATGTTCTCGCATGAAAAGCTAGACGTTTGTGATACACCTAGATAACAGCCTCTAATCCCTTGTTGTTTAAAAGTCAGCTTACTGTATATATTGTTTACGTTAGCAATGTAGTCACGAAAAGTGTTTGATTTAACCCAGTGTTTGATTTAACCCAGTGTTTGATTTAACCCAATATGAGCCATACGATTTGGATGCAGGCTGCACACGTACATATTATATTTAGCAGACGTCGTTAATGGAATCACGTTTTCGTTGAAAAAACCATACTGTGGAGACAATATATTATACTTCCAGTATATGTGAGGTTAATTTACTGGAAAATATATGATCTTTATTCCGAATAATTTCACTTTCATCCGTTATTAGGTCATTGCTCATTCTCCGTTTTTACTATCATGTTCATATATAAACGTTCGTATAATTATTTCATTTATTTTCCGTACTATGAAGCAAAGAATGTGAAGAAACGTATAAATAAAATGACAAATTACATGTTAGCATTGGCATTAATCGGAAGAATTCACTCGTGCCAAAGATCATGGAACTCGTAAGTTCGCTGTACTCACCAGTGAATCCTTGATCTCAGGTTATCTTGAATTATTAGTTTCATTGAAAGGGATCTCTGGCGTGGCTCAGTGAGAGTTTAGCTTTACGAGATCTGCAAAGCTCTTAGTCTCGTTCAACCAGACTCTCGCGTGAATCTGAAAGATCTTCACCATCAGAGGGTCTGATAAAGTCAGTACAATTGTTTGTTACTGATTGGAGTCACTCATGTATGTTTTCCTTCTGTCCGAAAATACCGTAAAGTCCGTCTGCACTATTTTTTGCAAAGGCGATAAATGTTAACACATTTTAATACACAGTAGACGACTTGGAACCCATTGGTGCAAAATGGCGCAATCCATGCGTTTTTACGAAATTGGGTGAGTTAGTGTCGCAATCTGACGATTTGTAAAATTTTCGTTCAGAAGTGAAAATCTGTATTACCTCAAGATAAACAAAAGTATGAAAACTGTACTTTGATCTTATCACTGTTTGTATTATTTTATTAAGAACGCGAGCTAAACTGTCTGAGCAATTTTACCAGAGATTTGGTAAGCCTCGTTCTGAGCGTCACAACTGTCTTAGAGTGGGGTCTATTTGAAAGTCTCTAAAACGATCGTAAAGATCAAAACGATGCTTAGCGAAACGAAATCTGGCAACGTCGCTGATTGTTTGATATGATATTCAGCGTAAATAATAAAAACTATAACAATCTACACACTGTTCAATGTTTTTTGCTTTTATCAATTTTATAATAAACAGGAAATCTGTGTTTTTGAGTAGATTTATGGAAGCACATCACTCGTAGAGTGGAAACATTTTGAATTGCATTCTTGACATCATCACTCTCGACAATAGCATGTTTCCACTTCAGAGTAGATAATATATGGAAGTCCTTCACTCGTAAAGTGGAAACGTTCTGCATTGCACTTGTGGCTTCGTCACACTCGACATTAGGACGCTTCCGCTTCAGTTGTGATAGTTTTCTAAAGACGTAGATAACATATTCACACACACACACATACATGGGCGCCCGCAGCATGGGTCAAGAGGGGACACGTGACCCCCTGGAAATCATACTGCAAATATATATATATATATATA
>JAECUM010053063.1:0-12849 GCA_016617855.1 Megalonaias nervosa
TATATATAATGTTATCTCTCTATTAATTAAATGGTTTTAATTTCATATAGCTATCTTGATTCGTGATATCTCGATAATGGAGCTTCGACTGCAGATAAAAAGATTGTGCTGATCTACGTACGCAGTATCAACAACACTAAAATGTTTTCTATAATGTGCTTGATGCTACATGGATTTTATAAAATTCTGTTTGCTTTCGACTTTGTGAAGGTATTTATATATGTAGCAATGTATTGTTGCTATTGTATTTATGCATTCATTGACTAGGATTTGCATAACCTTTGGATGCCTTTTTTGTTACAAAGGCATTATCTAAACACTTCATATACTTTAACAATATACATTTGCATGATGTCGTTTATTTCGTGCAAAGAATGTAATAATTCCAGAGAAGGACGCTGACTGGATTGACTTGATTTCTGAATGCAGACAGAGCTTATTATTATACTAAATTTGAAATACAGTTAATACTCTCATAACAACCGATGAGTGCCAATGGCGAGTTGTTGCTGATGTATGTGGGGCAATAGGCAGTTACAACCTGTACCACGACTGACCATTTTGTGAAAACAACTCCAGGCGGTAAATGTCACTCTGGCTTAAGTATTATTTGGAACATGTACAGTAAGACCTTTTTGTTTAAACTGAGCACTGTGTTCATAATTAGCTCAATCGAAATACATTTACGCAATCTACGGATGAACAGTCATCAGCTTCTTCGTCATTATTTTCATTATTACCATCGCCAATATAAATGAATTTGCTCTTTCTTTCAGTGCTTGTAAAACAGTGGATCCGATCGGGGTTTAACAGTAGCAATAAAGGTGATAAAGGAAGCTTATGGTCAAACATATTTTAAGCTGTCACATTCTAAAAGTGAGAAACGTAACTTCAGAAGGCAGATAGTTGCTTTATATAGGTTCAATACTGAGATTAAAGTTTAATGGGACGAAACAAACAATTCCTACAAATATATCAGCTTTATTTCTTTATTCTCTTCTCATTACACACCTTAATGAAGTCCACCCTGGAATGAACGTTTAAATAGTTAACCATTCATGCATACACTTTAGTTAAACTTTACTATACATTTTTCGCACACAACTATGCAAGAATGACATAAAAGCTGAAAGCTGGGTGCTTTGTATTGGATGAAAGAATGATCACTAGGTTCATACATTTCTGAAGAATAAAAATGATTGTTAAAAGTAAATTCTTGCTAAGCTAAACATTTTTATGTAATATTTGACAATATTTAAGACACGAGCCATAACTCTTTGCACTCTAGTTAATCTTGCACAATTTAGAGTTATCTTCCTTACCCTGTTATACTTATAGCTGTGTGAGTTCATAATATATGTTGAGCCATGATAACGAATTCAGTGACTCACAAAGTTATAGCAACTTCAGCGCCTAGTTCTTGCTTCAAAGTCCCGCCCCATTTTTGAAACCGTGTGAAACTTGAAATTATTAGTGAGTAGAAACAGTCTGTCACATTCCTTATGACAAATATAAAAATGACAATCAACAGTGGAAATATGGGCAACAACCAGTGACACACAGTGCTCTAGGATATTGACGATTTTGCCATAGTCATATATGGTTAATTTATTTCATATACTTGTGTAACATTATCTAATAACTGAATGATGTGTGTACGAAACGTTTTTGTTATATTCATAAGATTTTGAATCCAAACAACACTGAACCTCCAGTGAAATAATATCAACTGATAGTTAACGGTGAGTGTTTGACTAGAGCAAATATTTAAGTATGTTTTGACAGTTTTGGAGATGTGAGATGTGTCATTGAACGCACGTCCGTCTTGAATAATTTAGACTTATTTTTCATACCCGTTACTTTTCTTATAATTATGTCGATTCAAACTGTTCTTTTTACAGATATGCAAGCAATACACAGACTCAAAATGATATAGCGACTTTGTCATTGATTTTTCACTTCCAACTGCCATCCAACTTTAGATGTAGTATGTAACGTTTGATATGATCAGTAATAGAAAAATGTGTCCCATTTCTTCTTGAAAATATAAGAACTGATGACCATCAAAACAATGGAACTGTAGGCAGCTATCTGCGAAACGTAGTTCTAAAATAATATTGATGATTTGGAAAATAATGTACCCTATTGCTAAGTTTTAATCGTATTTGAACACATTTTCCTTCTTTCGAGATACGTCCTTCAACTAACGAAATCCATCGATTTTATGTAACTTGTGTTTTTCTTTGAGAATTATCGTGCAAGTTGTTTTGCTTATTATCACATCTTTGATGTAGCGGCCACTATATGCACTTGTAAGATTTTGCAAATTTACGACCCACACATAATATTTAATTTCTTTCATCATTTGTCCATGATATAAATCCCCAAGCCCATTATGCGAGGAAGAAAAGGAACCAAACACAATATAACCTATAAAACTTTAAAATTGCCCTGGTTTACTACACTTCATACTTAAGATGAGTTCAGTGCAATGTTCAGTTACTCGTTACTGCTAACTATTGCAGTGACGGGGGAGGAAAATGAACATAAAATTAATAGTTGCTTACGACTGCGATGTTGATCATGTCGGAATGATATGTGTATGAGTGATCATGTCGGAATGACGTGTGTGAATGACACATTTTGATGTGTGTAGAGCTAGATCTTATAGTGTCAATGTGACAAGATAACCGGGTGGGATTTCGGACTTATAACATAACACTGTTGATGGTGATACAAATACAATGTTTATTGATGAATGACTTGAATGAGAAAAGAATTGTGATTGATGCGTGCGTGTATAGATCCAAATATTGGACAAATTAACATAATCCGTACGAACCTAATAATGCATTAAATATAAATACAAATAAATAACCTTATACAGTACAAGGACAATGGTAAACGATTCACAGTAATTTCACACAATGAAAAGAATGTGTTTACTCAATGGCAAAAATAAAAAAAATAAAAATGATGTATTCATTCAAATAGTGAAAACTGAGGTATTTTACTCAAATAGTAAAATGATGAATTGATCGGACAAATATCATACAAAATATCTTAACACTCCCAAAAACACTGGGTATAACAAACCTCAAAATTAGCCCACAGCTAAAAGATTGCATACATGGAGTAACACAAAACACTCCGTCAATATCACACTTGTCTACCAGTCACACCGGTCAATCAAGCAATCAACATTATAGGTAGTCACCGACCACCATTCAATTCCTTGGTCAAACAAGCAATCAGCGCCTACCAATTCGGTCAGCAACGCCTGATCACCTGCTACTCGACCACTGTTCACTCAGCTCTAAGGCTGCTATGGTTAAATTCTATGGTTAGCTCTGTAGCTGGTACCATGTCGACCACGATCACCATGGATCATTCTGATCAGCTGAAAATACATCTAACACCGTGTACTATTCATGACACGGGGATACAGGATAAAACGTAATGACGTTATATACGGTAAGTTATACAAATTACACTATCGGTACAATATTACAAAACTATAAACAGGTTCAGAAGTGAACCCGTGTCCGATAAGATTCCTATGGTACTAAACGTTTCTTAATAAAATGCAACTTTATATTGCTAATATAAATCTTTTGCTAGGTCACAAACACAAATATAAAATATTTGCATTATTCCACGCAAGCCAAAGCTACATAGAAAATGTACAAAAATGAACGTGGTAGTACAATAGCCATGACTTACAATATACATAAGAAATAATATGCATAAGAAATTAATAAATTGCATACCTCTACAGCTGAGGATGTGCAAGTCCCTAAAGTGGACTGCTTACTGACAAGACGTTCCGTAATGTGAAGTTATCACCTAGCGGTGAGGCATTTATATATGTAGACGATGTAGCCGTGCTAGATGTAAATTGTTTTTTCCCATCGAGAGCACTTCGCACGTGCGGCAGGGATGAACCGAACTCACTATTTCGAAATATTGTACAATATACAAAAATCACCCTCGGGTATCGTTGTGCACAAAAACCGAAACCCGAGTACATTCTTTTAATAAATAGAGGGATTTATACAATTCCGTGACAATATCACCATGGATCACTCTGGTCAGCCCTACAGCTGAAGATGTGCAAGTCCCTAAGTAGACTGCTTACTGACAAGACGTTCCGTAATATGAAGATATTACCTTACGGTGAGGCATGTATGTACAGACGATGTAGCCCTGCTAGATGTAAATCGGTTTTTCCCATCGAGAGCATTTCGCACGTGCGACAGGGATGAACCAAACTCTCTATTTCGAAATATTGTAAAATATGCAAAATAATCTCCCTCGGGAATCGTTGTACACAAAACTCGAGAATCGTTGTACACAAAAGACGAAACCCGAGTACATTCTTTTAATAAATAGAGGGATTTTTACAATTCCGTGACAGTCAATATATCGGAGGACGGATCTGCATTATCAGTGTTAAGAATGAGGACAATTGGGGTATTCTGTCGGCTTTATTCCAGGCAGACCATAATGAAGACAGGACAGGGTAGTACCGTCACCATCTGAAAGAACGAAATTATGAGGGGATTGATTTTTCAGTAAAGCAGTTTCCGTGTGACTTCTGCTTGAATCAGATAAAAGCGCTCAACGCTGCTGTGAATTCAAATGAAAGATACGGGGATATTGGGGATGACGCACATATCTATTACACCACAACTATCCGAAATGACATTTTCTCGGAAGGAACGCCAGAAGGTTATTGGATAGTTTATGGACGAATTCAGCGGAAATCCCATAAACGTGCAAGCTGGCTACCACCCCAGAATTTACTTCACCATGACTAGCATCCATTAAATACGAAAGGCCATTGGTATATTGAGGTAAGTTGTACGTGCCGATCTTAGGCATTGCTTTTGTTGATAGAGCCTCAATAAAATATGTTTTGACCCCAAATGATGGCAATGCTCAGCGGCCACCACAATATGGGGGTGCACGGAATAAATAAACTAGACAAACTCGAACCATCTCGACACCAAAAAAGAGATAGCACCGGACGAATTTACAACGTTAGCAGATAAAGACTACCGAGCAGCGCAAGAACAAATTCTGCAGAAATAACACCTAAACGAATTATCTGACCTCTTGTAAGAATGCCCGTAGCAGTTGACTATCTTCAGGGTGAATCTGTAGTCCGTGGCAAACAAAGATTTTACGCGGACTGTTCAAATAAAGTACATGTCAGATGACGTTCGCGTATGTTGGTAAAGATATTCTTTGTTTAGCACACTTGCAGTGTCACTGTTCCATTTCCAAAGTGTCGGGATTTATCTACTAGCGGTTGTTGGAGCCTTGCAAAATAGTTTGTTAGGATGCTTGCAACGAGATCTGTTCGTGAAACTCACAGGCAACGTGATTGTACCTTGAGTTATAAATGGCATGCGAGCTTAGTAAGGGCCGCTTCCTTATGACGAGAACCAGAAACAGGAACATATTCATCAAGTACAAATATGCACACTTGTATCATCGAATAATTTAGCGTCTTTTCTTCCACAGTGAATTTGTGATCTTCCATTGACATCATACAGATGATAAGATCTAATTTAGTTTGGTAGAACTCAACAACATTAACAGATGGTAGATTTGCGTCCTTAATATATTTCCACACCATTTATAGTCCTCCTCCAACTACTGGTATAGCGTCTTCCTGTATAGTCAGAGATCTATGCTGCCTGTTGGAAAAACCGCTGCTGACTAGCTTAGGAAGTCTGTGAGTAATGTGCTTGTTTTGCCTACCTGTTTACTTTTGAAAAGCCATTAGGGAGATCAAATAAATCAATGAAGAAATAGGGACCTAAGATCGTAAGGTTTATTTCCGCAGCATTGTTTAAGCCTCGTCTTCACTAAATATTGGCCAATCTTCGGGGTCCAATACGTATGAAATTCTTAAATGACGCGCCGTTTCTCCTATGACGTGCCTTTTTCCTCCAGTACGTACCCTCTTTCATATTCTAGTCAGATGTGGCCAAACTACACAATAGCTAAAGACTAGTCTTAAGTAAACAAGAATCAAAGTCAGTGGAACTAATTATCAGTGAACCTAAATACTCAGTCTCAGGCTACCATACATTTGGCAAATATCTTCCCACATTTTATATCCTACCTTTCTTCCTTCTTCTCAACTCGATAGGTGTTTAACATTTTTTGCTAAATAACATATTTATTCTGAATTAGTTTTGTGAGGGCACATAATAGGCGTAGTATGTTTCCTAATTCTTCTTTTAATTTAATGATGCCAATTAACCTGTATATATGTATATATGTATATATATATATATATATATATATATATACCGTACAATAATGCCAGGTGTTCATTCGTGTACGTTTCTTTGGTGGGAACGGAGATGATGCAGCATTCACAGTGATCATTCTTAGGATTCAAACTAATTGCCGATAATTGTATTGCTGTGGCTTATTTTTTGTTGGAGTTTATTTTCTGATTTTAGAGTTGCTGTATGCTTAAAAATATTCATTGATTTACATGAATAATGTTTATACTTGGCATTCTATTTACTGAGGTATGAAATTCTTTGATTTGTGATAATAATTATCTCATCACATCAATATTCACGGGTGAAAGAATAGAAAATATGTCAACTTCACTGGATGAGGCTGCAAGCCACCACATCCATTGAAAATTAAGTTGCTCAAATTTGAACAGAGTTCCTACATGATCGAGTCAAGGGAAGCACACAACTTGAATGGACTCATAAATAAGCGATTTTCCACTGCCAGTCCGTGTTTATACAAATACTTTTGAATCAAATACACCCGTGATGCTTTCTCTCTGCTACGTAGTCATACTTTCGATGTTAAATTTAAAACGTATCCTGTTGAAGTCAATTGCTTTACACACTATTGGTTAGTTCGCATTACATACTAAGGGAGGCAACTCATACAATCCAATAGATGTCGCGAGGATAAAGGTCTAAAATATCTGCTCGATCCGCGAAGGTGTAGATAGGGTCAACATATCGGAACCTTGGCTATCGAAGATGTAGATGAGATGACTTTGTTTCAGATTTGTTAATTTAAATATGATGACACTTATTTGTTTAAAGCGATTTATCATTTTGATATGCATATAGTCTTCAATACGGTAATGCCTTTAACGCTTCATCTCCGTCTACATAAGTGTCGCAGTCGAAATGTATTTACAGAACCTAAGGAATAAACCATCCTCATCATGTCTATCGTCATCTTTATTATCACCAACGCCAATACAAACGCACTGGCTCCTTCGCTCACTGTCAATTTTAGTGAAGATGTGAATCAAAAAAATAATATTGCTGCTTCATGTAAAACAGCAGATCCTAGTGGGGTTTAATGGTAGTGATTAAGGTGACTAACGACAATTTAAAATCAAAGGTCATTTAAAGCAGTAAAATGTGCCTTCAGAATGCATATGACTGCTTAACATAGGTTTAATATTCTGTTGGGGTTTTTTTTCATGGGATGAACCAAAACTTTAATCACATTTATGATTATAAGCTAATACTCCGAAAAATACATCCGATGAGCTTTGGATTGTCAGCAAAATACAAACCTTAATAAAGTTTACGTGGAAATTCACTTTTAAATAATGAACCATTTACATATGCACACTATTCACACAGACGTATTCATGAATAACGTAACAGTCGACAGTTGAGTGCCGATGAATTGAGGAAAGAATTATTGCTAGGTTTATTAAATTCTGAAGCATCAGACTGCCTGTTAATGATATGTTCTTTAAAAGGGCTCCCTTTGAAGTAATACTCGACCAAATTTGAAATATGAGCCATAACTCTTTGAATCATGGTCACTCTTTCTAAGTTTAGAGTTATCTTTCTTACACTGTTGCTATCTTACAACCATGTGATCCATGAAATGAATGCACTGCACACAAAGAAATAGAGATATTAACGCCTACATCTCGCTTCAGATCCTCCACGGCGTTTTTTAAACCATATGTAATTTGGAATTATCCTGAGTTCAAATGCCCAGTCCTATTCCTTATGGAAGGTGTACAAATAGATAAAAATAGATGATTATAAAATGCTGGAATTGTACACAAATATCGGAAAAGCAACGGTTGTCGGTTTTTCTATATTCATATAGATGAATTTATGTTCCTGTGCAAGAATGAAACAGTAGATGTATGTATTGATGATACGAAATAAATATTACTAGGTTCTGGAGAAATGAAAATGCAGCAACCAAAACAAGTTATCGTAAACGGTAAGTGCTCGAAAAGAGTAGAAGTTTAACTGTTTTTCGATCGACAGTATATGAAATGAGCATAATAACTCTGCGACCTCTTGTCAGAATTGTGTAATGTAGAGTTATCTTTCCTACCTTCTCATTTTCTTATTAGAATGTCTATTCAAACATATTTTTACAACGATATTTGGGTCATTCAACGAGTGCTTATTTGTCAGTTCCAATTCCCATCCTATTTTCGATACCGTATGCAATTTTATGTGATAATTTGTAGAAATGATCCGTCCCATTTCTTATCGAAAATATAAACAGAGATGACAATCAAATACTGGCAACTATCCGTGAACCTTAGTGGCATAATAATGTTGATGAGTTTGCCGATAATATACCCTATTGTTAATTTTGACAAATGTTTAATCGACTTTGTAATTCTTTAAATCATGGTCTCAAAATGAAGACATATATCCACTGTATATCATTTGTTTGCTTTTTTCTGTGAGATTTTGATGCGAAAGCAGTCATACATATTATAACATTTACAATGTAGCAGCCGTGATATAAACGTGCAATCTTTTACAAGTAAACATTCCAGTTCAGAACATTTAAATCTTTTTTTTTTTTTTTTTTTTTTAATGTGCTCAAGCTCATTCTACGCAGGGAAGACAAAGTACCAGAAACAAAGTAGAAGAGAAAGAAAGCATAATGAAGACTTTTCAATTGGTGTGATTCAATGCAGTAAATAATTAAAAACGTGTTCATTGCAATGTTTAATTACTGCATAGTGTCAAATATATTGTATCGACTGAGGAGTTAATTAATCTCAATGAGTAGTTGTTGTAAGCCTGCAATGATTATAATGTAGGAAAAAAACATTTACAAACACTGATCAGTTTGAGAAAACAAAATTTGAATATCAGAAGAATATACATTTTCGCCTTTTGAATCCACTTTGAATCTGCAAAGTTCTTTTATCGGCAAGAATAAATATTTTGTGTACGCAGATGTGCTGAATATATCTTTTGATCTGGAAACCTCATATACCTATTTAAAACGTAGTCTCAGAAGACAATCGAATGATTCAGATTCACGTAGGGAGCTAGTATATTATCCATAGATGATTTATAAGACTGTCTCTTAAATGATGATATTGAATCATAATATATAGATTTTATTTTTATTTTCCCTTTCCTATTGATCATAATATGATTTGCATTTTAATACCATGAACATGTTTAATGGGTTTATTTATATATATATATATATATATATATATATATATATATATATATATATATATATATATATATAAAGTTTTAATTGCAAATACCATATAAATAAAATTTCATATTAGACTTTATGACTCCAGAATTGTACTAATTTCCTTTATTTTTCGTTCCGACTCTTATATTCTATGTAAATTGTAAAGTATCAAAAAACAATCGTTCAATCGTACTTGAATGTTCTTGACAACGTTGTGCACATAACATGAAACTTTTAAAGATCTTATCACTTTCCTTATCATGATAATTATCGCCATCATCATTACAAGCTATAATAAGAACAAATAAAATGAATGTGCAGATCTACGTAAGCAGTATCAACAACACTAAAATGTTTTATATAATGTTGCTCGATGCTACATGATTTTTATAATATTTTGTTCGCTTTCAGTTTTGCAGAGGTATTTAGATATGTAGCTATGTATTGCTGCTATTGTATTTATGCATTCATTCAATTGGATTTGGATAACTTTTGGATGCTTGTTTTTTTTACGACGGCATTTATCTATGTATGATTCTTTTCTTTTTTTTTTTCTTTTTAGGTGCATATATATTTCTGTGTGAATGATTTGCCTCTCTGGGCTTTATTTGCAACCCTTTTTTAATTAATACCAGTCCAAGTATATTGATGGAAATATTTGCAGAAAATGTTAATAGTTTCTATCTGTATGAACTTCCAATGTCTCTTACACCTGGAGTAAGTTCCAAACCAGTAGTGCCTTTCTGTTCTTCTTACTTCTGTCTCTTCTCTATATATTTTTTTCCTATTTTTAATAGTGTTCTGTGCTTTATAAAACGTTAGTTTACCAATATACTCTAGATTTAATGCGCAATTATTTTAAAATTTGATGTGTTCAACTGCCAGGCTGCTCAGGCCAGAGTGATTTTCAGGACAGTAGTAACTTTGCTTTTTTATCTAATGACTAATGATTGTACGGTTGCATCCATGCATTGCTACGGTGTAGTTGAGAATCGAAGAGGCGAGATCTCTTAAAGCTAATCTAGACGACAATCAGCTCCTCTTATTCGAGTCCTAAATGATATTAGCGATATCCCAAAACTATCAATAAAATTTCATATAACAAGTATTAATTATTTTATGAAGTTCGTTTTATAGAGATTGAAGCAAGGACAATAGCATAATTTTTATTCGATGCATGAAAAGAGAGAGGATAAACAAATTCAATTCAAGATATTAATATTTTGTCAAGCGCTGATAAAATAGCAAATATTAATTTGATCTTTAAACAGCTAAATAAGTTGCAAAGATGGAGTGAAGAAGGTGAGAACAAATAACGAAATAATTTGCAATTTAGAAAACTACCTTAGCAAACGCATAAACAATAACGACAATATCCTTACCAAAGAAAACGAAACACCCGAAGAGGCACAATCAAATTATGAAAGTATACATGCCTAACGAGACGTTGACAGTATTGATCTTAACTAAATACTTAATGACTCGATATTAGAAAAATAAATAAAAAACAGTAATGACGTCGGTGGACTGGAACATGTTATATTCCTATGATTTAGCTGCCCTTTACAAAACCATGAACTATTAGAGCTTTGGTTCTGACAGGTTTTCTATTGAGTTTCGCTTAATTATGGGGGTTTTGCAATGGATGATTTGTGATTTGTTTTATAATTAGGTCCATTACTACAAGTTATAAAATAAATAATCTGATAGCAACTCGGAAGGAAGGAGTTATTACCTTCATTCCTGAAAGTGATACAAATCAGACAGTTTTAAAATAATTGGAGATCAATATCTCTCGTTAATATTGCTTACAAAGTAACAGTGTACTCTCTTACTGGTGGCACGCGCTTGTTCACTTTGTAAATAATCCGGGAAAAATGTAGCACGCTATGTAAACTAGGTTTCCGACCCATGGGATAGTACTATCGTAAAACAGGTTTTGAATGATTTAAACCAGTGGATAAGACATATCAATAATTTCCCACGTACCTTTTCACTCAAAGGGATAACTGCAGATACTTTGAAGCGGGCAGTGTAATTACTTATATACTACTTATATATAAATATTACATTTTATTATGCGCAATGGTAGAAAACCTCCATCTCTTCCTTTGTCTACAACGATAATATATTTTTGAATCTGAATTAAGCAAAAAGGAATGTCTTGAACATGAATGAAACACATATATTAATTTAGAAGTAAAGCACAGTTATTATCCTGTCTCTTGGTTGAAATTCCTTACATAAATTTAGGAAAATCAAATGATATCCAAAATCTCGTATTAGCACTTTAAATAACACTTTGCACACATTACCATAAACCGGTTTAATACGAGGTACATTTACATTTATTTTAAACATACATTAATATATGCAATACTTATGTTACTTAATTTCCTTGGTCTAAACCGCCTTGCTTTTTATTTATTCTACGTTATTGGAATCTTCAAGTATAAACACTGTTTTAATATTGTATATTATTACGATTATTATTATCATTATTATTAGTAGTATTATTATTATATAAAGTAATAACACCATATATAACATTATCTCTTTCGATGTATATTGTTTTCTTCCTTCTTGCTTTCCACTGGTTGTCTTCTCCTGTTAACATTATTTCCACTTTTCGTTGTCCAAGGTGTAGCTTCCTGAAGGCTTGATAAAAACAACAAGACATCTGTGTAGACAAAAAGAAATTGTAAGGTTGTCCGTGGGATGGATCCAAGACCCAAGTTTACCTATGATACAGACAACAAGACATCTGTGTAGAAAACAAAATTGTAAGGTTGTCCGTGGGATAGCTAACAGACCCAAGTTTACCTATGATACAGACAACAAGACATCTGTGTAGACAAAAAGAAATTGTAAGGTTGTCCGTGGGATGGATCCAAGACCCAAGTTTACCTATGATACAGACAACAAGACATCTGTGTAGACAAAAAGAAATTGTAAGGTTGTCCATGGGATGGATCCAAGACCCAAGTTTACCTATGATACAGACAACAAGACATCTGTGTAGACAAAAAGAAATTGTAAGGTTGTCCGTGGGATGGATCCAAGACCCAAGTTTACCTATGATACAGACAACAAGACATCTGTGTAGACAAAAAGAAATTGTAAGGTTGTCCATGGGATGGATCCAAGACCCAAGTTTACCTATGATACAGACAACAAGACATCTGTGTAGACAAAAAGAAATTGTAAGGTTGTCCGTGGGATGGATCCAAGACCCAAGTTTACCTATGATACAGACAACAAGACATCTGTGTAGACAAAAAAATTGTAAGGTTGTCCGTGGGATGGATCCAAGACCCAAGTTTACCTATGATACAGACAACAAGACATCTG
>JAECUM010053065.1:0-16088 GCA_016617855.1 Megalonaias nervosa
GGAGGGGGGGGGCAACATAATATTTTCAGTGCTTAGGGCCCTGGAAGGCCTTAATCCGGCACTGTATAATCCAGAATGTTCTTGAAAGAATTCACAATAATACCAAAGAGTACTAAAGTCAATGAGCACCTTGTAATTCCAATGAATAAAGTATATTGTTATGTATATCTATTGTTTGCTAATTTTACTTTTTTAAATTCATTATATTGCTATGGATAATTGTAATTTGTACTTGACCATGTTCAAAATCAAGCTCACTTTGTTCCTGACTAGAGACACTGATGGTGTTTTTGTCTTGGTAAACAAATTATACATAGCTAATATATCTCTGTGAGTGTGTTTAATATTAGGACCATTATTAATTGAAGTAAACATATTTATTATGGTCTGCGTCATGGTTATTTTGGAATTTCCCCCATAAATATGCATATCCTACTTGATGTTTACCATATTCTATATTATAATTTTAGCAACAGATTGTTCTGGAATGGAAAATTCCATTAAGTTGTAGTGTTTCCAGAAAATGCTAATTGTGGCCTAGTTTAAGTAGTGGGCTTTATAATCTTGTTTATCTAAAATTATTCATTCTTCCTTTAATATCTATAGGCAGAATCACTCTTATTGTTGTCATAGTATTTGATTTGGGCTGGAATTTATTTATTTAAATTTATTTATTCACTGAAAATTCAAAGTACTCATCAATAGCATTCTTGGAAAGAAACATTACGTGGGAATTACAGTGATATCAAGCAAGGACATAGTGGATTATATTATTGTGATTCATCAAAAGACTGCTGTCATATCACCACGTCACGGGTCACTAAGGCACATCAACACCTTCAGTGCTCTATCTGATTTCGAACACTGCTGAAATTTGATTAGAATTTTATTCAATAGGACTGGTGATAAAGATTTTTGGATTATTGTGGGATTTAATTCGTATTACTGTAAGTTCGTTTTAAATTGTAATTTTTCACTTTGTATTCTAGGGAAATAAAATTATTTGTTGAATTTGACAAAACTTGTTGGTTTTCACTCTTTTTTATTACTTAGTTTAAGACCACAGAGTGGTAATAATACAAATAAATCCTCTCAGATTATAATTGAACACAACTTAAAGACTAACTCAACTAAAGAGAGGTTAAAATAGCAACAATTAATTCTGCTGATCACAACTTTTGTATATAATCCTAAAACACAATAAGAGAAGAAGAACGTGGGTTATTTTCTTATCGAATTCATAAATAAATTCTCTTCCAAAACATTCTTAAGTTCTGTATCTATTAAAAGCTAGAAAGAAAAAAAAAATAGATCTTGATCCAAACACCAGTAAACAACAAATTTATAACTTTTAAACAAGAACACCTTTAAGGAGCTTTAACAGTCAAAAGGCTATGCCAACATGTTTACATTATCTTAAAGTATAATCTACTGTAAAAATAAAAGTTAGATATTTAATATACTGTTTACAAAATTACACTCACAATCTACAATTATGCACAAAAGTTAAACAAACAAGATAGATAAACATAACACCTACCCTCACACAGAAAAAGAAAGATTTATACAATAGAACTTTCTTTTACATATTAGTCAAAGATATATATATATCATTCTATGATAATTAAATTGCATAAGAAGTTGTTATATGAATGTTATAAGACATGCTTAAAATGAAGCAAGATAGTAATTCTATATGCGTAAAAGTGCAATCATGTTATCTTGTCCATGATGTAATTGTCAATGTTGTATTCCTGCAACACAACATCAAACTCCACCTCAAGGACCTCTAATTTTTATTTTTCATTTTGTTAATGAAAGTAAGGAGGTTGTGGTCACTGAATGCAATAACCAGAGAAGGAGCTGAACTAATGTACACTTCAAAGTGTTGTAATGCCAGTTTCAAAGCCAAATTCCGAAAATTGGTTAAACCAAATTCATTACGGTCAGATTGCATACCATTGTTTAAATCCGCACTGTGTGGGGCATGTACAGCTAAAGTGATTGAAAGATTATCAGGGCTATCCCTATCAACATAGTCCTTGAACGTATTCATATAGCAAGGTTGTTTCTGTTTCCTTCTCCTGGGAGTGTTAATGATATCATTTTAAGTCATTTAGTTTCTTTCAAATTGCATTAGGATCGTAATACTTAGTATGAAGAGGATTTTGTGGTATGGGCAAGAGATCCAGAACTCTATTATCACGCCGAAAACTCCTGACTTTTGTATTTTTGTCATACCTTACTTTCATTGTTTACGGAGTCCAGTGAAGATAAGTTCTTGCTACTTCACAAACTTTTGAAAACTTATATTTGAAGCCATATTCCTAGTCAAGAAGATTAATCACGGAATCTTCAGTTGAAAGCAGTTTTTCCTTTTAATAACTTGAATTGTCAACGAACAATATATCCACGATCTAATTCAAAAGGTTCTTGAACTTATTCCCTAATAGCAAACAACAGTAAATGAACATCATTGTCCCAATCTTTTCATGTATCAAAGCAATATGCCCGAATCATATTCTTCAAAGTTTAATGAAATCTTTCTAAAAAGTCCCTTGACCTTCAGGGTGATAGGTGGAAACTGTAATCTGCTGGGTGAATAATTTATTCATAACTTGCTGGAAAGTTCCAGAAATAAATTTGACCGTTTATCAGATTGGACAGATTTGGGCATGCTAAAAAGTTTAAAATATTATCATCTAGGAGTCGGTAAGACTTATCGCAAGATCTTGAATCATTTTTATTGGCCCAAAATTAAAAGTGATGTTTTTAAATACTGTAGATCTTGTTACACTTGACATATGGTAGGAGAACCCATCAGAAGATACCTCAGGCTCATCTGCAACCTATTCATACATTTGGTGACCATATAGCTGCATAATTGTAGACTGTGTCAGTTCCTTACCTAAGACCAAGTCAGACAACCAATTCTTGTTAGCCACAACGTGTGCATCCACAAGATTTACATTCCTTTGAGGAATATTAAAATAAAAACCATAGAAACAGCTTTAATAATATTTTTTACAATTTGTTGGGCTTTCATGGGGTGCAGTCAGATTGTAGTGACTTTGGTTTAACCAGTCCTCTGAATTCGGAAATATTGAACAATCTGGATCAGAAACTGTCGATTCTGCAGCAAGAAGAAAAGACTGAATTAAAACAACTATTATGTGAATATGAGCACTTGGCTCCGTATGTTCCAACACAAATAAAATCTACCATGATGTTGAAATTGTAGATTCTATGCATATGAAACAGAATCCTCTGAAGCAGGAATGTCTGAAAAAGAAAATTCAGTATCTGTTGGAGAATGATTTTATTAAACCAAGTAAGCAAGATTTCGCCATATATTCTTAAGCCGAAACTAGATTATACTTTCTGCACATAGTGGTATGTGGCTACTCAGGGACAATGGGATATCCAGTGGTCGCAAAAAAGTGAGTGACTCCTGGGGGACAATAGGAATTTAACGTGGGAATGGTACTTGGGGACAATGGAAATTTAACATGGGTGACGTCATGGGGTTTATAGAGACAAAACGATTTAAAGGGACAAAGTGGTTTATGGGGACAAACAACATACACAAACGAACAATTACTTATCCAACACAAAACAATTTCTTTTGGCTAGAGCAGATCTAATGATCCCGAAACGGAGGAGGAGAAAAGACCATTGGAAAATATTCGGCGGTTGGCTGGGACATGTTAGACCCCAAGATCGTATACGAATTTAATGGACGCTTATTTCACTGATGCCCAACTTGTTATTCTCAACGTCAGACGAAAGACGAATTCTTCAGTGCATCATGGAAGAATTGTACGAGAAAACTTACCAACGTCGCCTAAAGTTAAAGCATTTAAAGGATACCTTGTGGCCAAAATGTGGGAGCACTACTACGATCGCCGTTTGAAAACTGACTCGGAGTTTAAGCGCATCATTGAAAGTTACAGTGTGGTGGACCCGCCAGACCCACGCGACAGTTTATATGGAGGACGCACGAATACCATATGCTTGCTGTACGACGCGGAGGAGCAGAAAGGAGAAGAAATAAAAATAAATAACTAACGTGTGTTCGCTTTATCCTCTTGGGTGTGCAAATACTGTCACTTTCCAGCAGGACACCCACAAATGCTATCGGAACCCATCGACGTGACAAAACATTATTTGGTTGATTGAATGTAAAGTCTTGCCTCCCACTGACTTGTACAATACCGTCTTATCCTACCGTCGCCAAGGAAAGCAGATGCTTCCTTTGTGCAGTACATGTGCCGAAACCTGTAACCAAGACGAACCTTGTAATCACACCCAGGAAGAATGCACTTTGACTAGAACGTGGGTCAGAGTGGAATTGTTTTGCGGTATGGAATTGGGATAACAGGTATTAAAAGTGTACGAAATTTACCGCTTTCCCAAGACAGAAAAGTAACAAAAGGATGACGAGACTCAGGAAGACATTTTCTCAGGCTACGTCGATGCCTTTCTGAAACTGAAACAAGAGGCCAGCAGCTATTCTTCCATGTGCAAGACCAAGACAAATTCAGAGAGGAGTACCGTTCCAAGGAAGGCATCACTTTAAACCACATCGAAAAAAAACCCCCGAAGGATGATGCTCGTTTGCTAAAGTCATGCTGAATTGATTATGGGGAAAATGGCACAACGTCTGTGTTTACCCAAGACGGAATACTTAGCAGAGTCCTCCCGCTACTACGACATGATTTATGACAAAACTAAATATATGAAACACGTGTACGTCGTTCGTGAAGATTTGATCCTGTTGAATTACAAAGAATAACAAGAATTTGTACTGGCCGACGAATTTGGAAATGTCATCATTGCTGTCTACGTGACAGCCTGCTTAAAATTGTACGAAACCTTACACGAGTTTGGAGATCGTGTCCTGTATTTTGACACGGACACTTTCACCTAAATGCCACCACCTTTAGCAGAAGCGTTGCAACATATTCCATGGAAGAAAGTCAACGACAGTATTCAGACCTTGCAGGATTACCAAAACCTTTTACAAGAACGGTTTCCTTTGAATTTTGGACGTTATGTGGTATGAGTGAACAAAAGGTAATTAATCACCATAATCGTCATCATCATGATCAACAACAAAGACATCATCATCACCACCACCAGAAGCAGCAGCAGTGAAACAAAACAAGAGTCATGTTAAAATGTTGTAAATGAATGTCTCGTAAGAGCCTACTGTAAATCTTCTACCCGTGTCATTTCTCAAGTACAAAACTTTTCATCATCAACAGCTCTACTATTTAACAACATCTATAAGAAGAAAATAGAGCCAACACTTTCTTTAAAATATATAAGTATAAATTATTTACTTGATGTTTCAAGAGATACTAAGAAGCACTAAAACGTATAATTTGGTACTATGAACTTTTTAAAAAACTTAAAAGCATGCATAGTAATTGCAGTTAATGATTAATTATTGGCTGCAACAATAAACAAGTTTACTCTAACATATAAAAGGTTTGTCATTAAGTCGGGGTTCATTGATGGGTTGGGCTAATCATTAATTAAAGGACTCTCGTCCGTATTAATTCAAACTTTTGTCGGCTGTTTCAAAGGCTGACAATATAAGGATGAGAGAAGGCTGTACCTACTTAGAACAATGCCACTGGCTTCAGTCGGTAGAGTCCACATTTGACAGGATTTAAAAATAACAATACATATAGTTACAGAAGGTTTTAAAGTTTTATGAACTACTGGATGCTTCGTTAGTTTGTTAGCCTCTCCGCTGGCCAAAAATGCTCAAATTCATTACAAAATTACTACAAATTACCGAGTAAAGTCACTTTAAACATCACTTTCAACTGTCCGTGTTACCGACATCGTTACGATATGACTGGGAAATTCACAGCTTTGAAAAAAGTTGTTAATAACGCTATGAGATTAAAATAATCTCAAGTATTTTCCTGGACAATAAAGGTGTATTGTATTTCATTACAAATAAACCGATTATTATCATTTCGTGATAGGAAGATAACAGTGGTTTATCACATAGTCGGTACACTTTGCCTACAGTGTGTGCAGTTTCCTATTTTGATATTATATATGCGAACATATCACTTTATGTAATTCTGATTGGTCCAAATAAGTCCATGAAATTATTGTGCAGTATTCTCTTTCCTGATTGGCTGCGATCGTGGGAAAACATTTTTAACCCTGCCTTCTGGAATTGTTTGTTTTCATTTAACATTTTTGGCCGTCATTTTTTGATTTGACTCGAGAAAGGAAATTGGGAAAAAATGGTCTCGTCCAGTCTCAATATTGCCAAATTACCCCCACAGGGGTTTGTTATGTCATGTATAACATATCATAACATGAAAAATGGCAAAACCCCCAAGATAAGAACAATGACAAGAAGTAAAACTATCGGTATTGCTTAGATGATAACGAGGTGGGGGTGGGGATGGATGGGCGGTATATCTGTAGCATGGAATCCACCCTATATACAAGCTTGGTTTAAATGTGAACTTACTGAAGTAAATAAACTTACCTTTGGTCACAGAAGAATGCAGACATAAACTGGTCTCCCCAACTAACAGAACTTTATCCAACCACAGTATATTTACGCGGTAAATATGTAATGCAAGTCCGACTCAAAAAGAGATTTGTTTACGTCTTCTGTACAATCTAATCTTCCAAATCAAATACTGCAAATATCCGGTCACAAACACATTGCAGTAAATATGTGTATTTCTGCATCCAGTAATCTTCTTCTCACAAAAATATCAACAATGTAACATTTAGTTGTGATGTGGAAAATTACAACGTGAACACTGTCCCTGTGTTGTGTATGCCAACTCAACCAGTACTGTGCACCGCATCAAACAATGTGACATCACACGCATTGGACATTTTGTGTTAACAAATGTTTTGCCTTTTGTAAAATGTTCTGTTTATTTGGATGGACGCTTATTCTTTGATTTATAGTTATCAAAAATTACTATTTCAACTTTGTTTGGGACTACTTTTTACGCACAACAAATGAAAGGTACAGCGTCTGTCAGAATGAACGAAATTATTCATTCTTCTTCCTATCTAAATAATTTCACCTGAAATAAAATTATGTGATAAAAAGAATCTGAAATGGGAAATGATTTAATATTAAATTTATGAAACTCGTTAAATAATATCCAGCTTTTGCGAGCCAAGGCTCGCAAAAGCTGGACATTATTCAACTCGTTTCATAAATTCAATATTAAATCGTTACCCATTTGAGATCCTCTATATATTTATAGGGAACAACCTAGGAAAAACCTCTTCATACTACAGATTCTTTGCGCACATAAAGGGTGCCTTAGGTCATGATGTAAGCAAAATCGAAATGTTGATAGGCTCTGATGATGAGAAAGCATTGACAAATGCAAGTGATATTATTCCCAGAGGCCAAAAGAAAGTTCTTTACTAAGGATATCAAAGACAATCTTAAGCGGCGGATGACTGCCAAAATTTCAAAAACTTCAAATGAAGGACAAAGAATTATCAATGAAATATTTGGCCCTACCGTAGTAGCCTATGCAAAATATAGCATTGACTTTGATTATAGAAACGAGAAATTAAAGAAAGACAATGATATCAACACAAAGACTTTCTTCAATACTGTGAACAATATGTAGAAAGCAAAATGGCCGACCACTGCATCAGCAAGGAAGACGAACTATGGACAAATAGCAATACTGAGTCCATGAACCACAAACTGAAGCTTGCTGAAAAATGGACCACAATGAACTCATGATTTTATTCTACAGCTGCACAAAGTTGTAAGAGTGCAGATGATAGATATGCAGTGGGCTCTCTACTGTTCTGGAAATTTCAGTTTGGCTCCAAGATTTAGTAAATATAAAATTGTACCGGCTGCATGACACAACAAGTTACTTTAAGAAATTCTTGAGTGCTAAAACATGAGAAAAGAAAACTGAGATTGTTATCTCCTCTGATGGCACATATAATGTTAGAAGGACGCACTGCCAGAAAGACAAATCCGTGTCTTACGGGTGAAACCTGGTAGAACATATACGGCAAAATAGTTAACTGAGGACAGATCCATTCACTTTAGATAGCAACCCTAGCTCTATGATTGCGATGAACTTTACATTTCTGGTTAATATATGGTTTAAAGTCAACATTAAACTTGCACAGACTGTCTTGAAACATGATTTCATAAATACTATAGTGATCTAACGGGTATATAACAGCAACTAAATTCTCTTGTTATTAAAATATCTACATGATACAGACTGTATAATATTCTTAACAGTGGTATACCACCTCTGAATCAGTAGCATACTGTAGAAAGTATAATGTTTTTTGTTTTTATCAATCGGGAAGAAAATACACATGGAAATCTGTCTGAAATGCGAGCCAGGCACCATGATGACTGTGTTTAGGAGCGGTTTATATCAGTATGCCATGCATATATTTAACTTAATTAAAGTGCTTTGCAAAAGATTTCAGTGTTAATTTCCAAAATTTATTGCTTTCTGGAGCTCTTAGCTTTTCTTAGTAGTTCTTAATTGGTGTCCGACAGTGTATACATGCTCTTTATTTGTAAAGATAGTAATATAATGCAGGGATAGGAAGAAAGGAAACATACTGTGCTACAAAAAAAGGAAACAGTTTCACAAATTATAACTCTTTGCACACAGTTTGAAAAAAGTATTTTATAATTGTATCTGGAATATACTTTAAAGAAGTTTTTTCTCTCTTGTTTACTTCTGTTTCATATCTGTTTATTTTCTTTCATTTTTGTTGGTGTATTGTTTATTGGTTCTTTTTTTCAGTTTAACCTTTTTTTCTTTTCCTTTGTTTTTCTTACGTTTGATATTTCTTATACACCGACCACTAAAATGAGGCCTAGACATTGTTGTCTTTCCTGATGCTCACAATACTTTTGTATCTGGTATGGTCCGTGTTAACAATATTTTTCTATTTATTGTAGTAACATTTATGTTTTGGTGGTAATTTAATGGTTTACTATGTTCTTAGTTCCCAATTTCTAGCACTTTTAGAGCCTCTTAGTGCTTCTTTGTGCTTCTTAGAAGTTCCTAGTGCTTCTTAGTAGTTCTTAGTGGTATTTACCAAGACCGTCTTCGCCATCACTTTAACATCTTGACTGCAGGACCGAGTGGTTCAGCAAAACCGAATCTGTCAAACGTTTGATAGAGCACAAACTCATTTGAAGGATTGTCCACCCCAACGCATGATGTGGTGTTACAAAGAGTTGCAATCGGCTTACAGCCTCCTTCAAGAAAGTCAAGGAGAATCTATCGTGTTTGTGGAAAGCTTTCCTCACGAAGACGACAGGATCTTGTCTGACATGAGTCAAACACATCTTCTGTCATCTTCGACATGTTAGGAGAAGACAAAGAAGAACTTAAACTTTGGAATAATCGTAGTGCCAGCATCATTCACATTACCCCAAATCTGTGTTAACAAAATAAAGCCCATCGTACCGTCAGTCTCAACGCTCATTACGTGGTCTTGTTTAAAAGTCTCAGAGATAAATCTCAAGTGCAAGTGTTAACCAAACAGTTAGGAACTCCCTGGCTGACTTATGCGTAAGACGATGTCGCTCAAGTACCTCACGCCTGTTTACTCGTCGATATAAGACCCACTACACCCGATTATTTTGCCATTTAGTACCCATCTGTTGCACGACAGGTTTCAAGAAGTAGTGCTGGTCCTTTACACCTCCTCATTGGTAAGAAAAAAGCTACAAAAACCTCGGACACTTTGTTTCTATCCTACCATCGCCAATATGACTTCCCTTCAGTCTCATCTTGCGGCCAAATCGATTCGCACCCTGTATGGCATCAGTGGCAAAAAAATCCACAAGTTTATGAACGTGTGTTGCAAGCCAGTCTCAAAAATGTTTTTAAGATGGTTTATGATGACAGCACATCAGATAATTCAAGGCATCATTCACACCCCTCATCAAACCAAACGCTTTTTTGACAAACGTCAAGTGATCTTGTCATAACTGGCAGATCTCATAAATGATACTCAAACCTAAAAGCAAATCATTTTGAAACCTGGAGGGAGCTACTCTTTATAAGGTGCCATCATTCATTTCCTCTTTATATGGGAACGGCAGCCACCCCCAAGAAAACACCCTCTTCCCAAAGACATCCTACGAAGAGGAAGAGTGGCACGTTCAGGTCCCATCCCAAGAAAAAGAAAAGCCCGAAGAAAAAGAAAAGTCCCAAGAAAACAGCTTCTACCAGCTTCTTGGACGCAACCTTATTCCCCAAACCACATCCCGCGATGAGTCTGTCTCCAGCACTTATTCCACTTCGCCGTTGTTAGTGATGCCAGCCAAACCCGATTTAGCACGCGTCGTTCCCCATTTTGATGAAAAAATGAAAAGCTGTTTCTAAAGGAGCTTCTCCAGTGGCAACAACTACCTCTTATTCTCCTTTAGCAGCAGTGGATCTGTTTGCCATGCGACCCACCATGATGACGATGCAAGATTCTCAATGAGTAGAATTTCATCCCCCCCTCCTCTCGTCTTTGACGGCATCAGTCCCAACTGAATTTGAAATTAAAGGACAGACTGAATAGCAGTCACTTGTATTTGAAAGTCAAAGTTCTCGATACGGACAACAATCCTTTAGACGATGACAAAGTAGAACCCGTCAGCAATTTCATGCATTCCTTGTTTAGCGTAGTGGATTTGTGTTTGAATAACAAACTGGTAAGCAACAGCATGGATACTTACCCTTGCCGTGTGTACCTAGAAAATCTCTTGACATACAGAAAAGAAGCCAAGAACACGTGTCTGGATGCTTGCGTGCTATGGAAACCTGATACGCAAGGCAAGTCTGACAACACAGAATTGATTACAGATAAGGATACAAACCACAATGTGGGATTCAACGACTGTTGAAACGAAATCAAAGATGGGCACACTTTTGAACTGATGGATTGTTTGCACTTGGACATGTGGCTACAAGACAAGTATTTTGTTCAACGGAGTGGATGTCCATCTAAGACTGACTCGAAGCAGTGCCAAATTCCATTTGATGGCTGATGCTACCATTTACAGAACCATCAGCTAAGAAGCCCGACTCTATGTGCGCCGTGTGGAAGTGTTACCTAAAGTAGGAAACGACATCAGTCACAGTTCCAGCAGAACATCCTTCAAGTATCCTATATGACACGTGGAAGTAAAAACCTTCACCATCGCCGCTAATCTTCGATCCAAGATCGAAGATCATCTTTTGCAAGACAGTTACCCAAACATTTAATAATTGGCATCATAAGCAATGCAGCCTTCAATGGAGATGTTGCTGAAAATCCTTTTGAGTTTCTACGCTACCAGGTGTGCAAGATATAAGTCAGTGGAGATGGCAAGACCTTGTGTACCAGACCTTTCGAACCTAACTTTGACAAGAGGAATTACTTGAGGTTGTACTTTGTCTCTGTATGAAGCCTTCAGACAGTTAGTTACCAGCACCAGTCGCGGCATTTCATACGACAATTATGCAGAAGGTTACGCTTTGTGGGATTTTGATTTCACTCCAGACCAAGGCAGTAACGAGGAAGATTTTCACTTTCTAAAACCTGGCAAATTTTGTGCGGAACTTCAGTTTGCATGCACAAGGTGTTCCCAACATGGTAAATGTTATCTTTTGTGCACAGTTTAATAATACTCCAGAAATTAACAGATTGTGAGGTTATTCTAGACTTTTGGAAGCTATGGAAGAATATCTACCCTCTTTGGAATGTGGAGCCTCTTTGGAGATGGGGAACCAGGATGTCTTTGAGCCAAAACAAGAGAGAGAAAATACTACAGAAGAAAAATACGAAGAAACCATCATGATGTCAAGATGGCCAGAATAAGAACATTTCATCTCCTGTTTTGTTAAGCACATGGCTGAAACAATTATAGCTCTGACCCATGAACATTGTTGTGGATGTCAAAATGATCCTCCCATTCATATTCAACATGATAAATGTAGTATGATGAGCCAAGAAGAAAAATTGGAATGGGATCTGGATAACGCTTGGGGTCTCATCTCCGAAGAGAAAGTGTTGCATCATTAGTATAAAGACTTAGGTGACTATTCTTCCCCTCCATTGGCTTCTCAGGAGATCCAACGCATTGAAGCTCTCTTTCCAAAGAGTAAGGAGACGAATAACTATAATATTTTTCATTTGCTACCATTCGAAAATAATATCTCACACTATCGACCTTGACAGAAAACAATTTTTATAAGTCACCTTCTATAATTTTTTATTGTATTTTTGGAAATACTATGTAACATTGTACATAAAATTCTAAAATGTTCGAGTTAGGAAAATGTACAACTGATAAGCGTGACTATAATTAAAATATGTGGCTTGCACAAATTAGCAACAGGGGACAGCCCAACGGGGCAGAATCTGGACTTGTAGAAAGTTCCATTTGACATTTGGTGCCTCCAGCCGGACTTTCCCTCCTTTGTCTCACCCAGACATTGTTAAGCTTGCAATGTGATATATTAATATAAAAAGCCCAAGACCTGTACCATAATACATGCAGGACTGGGTGTCTCCAGCTGGTTAGCCATTCCTCACATGAGACGATTAGTTTTAATTAAATTTTAATCCCTGAATAAGCACGCAGTGCATGCCTAATAGGGGTAGTTTGCTGTGTTATGACTTAGTTCCTATTAATCGAAAACTTAATTCGTGCGCTCGGTGCACAACGTTTATTTAATCAGCATGTGGTGTATGCATAAACACGTAAGTGAGCATGGCTTCCCCTCCCCCGCCGTATGAAAAATCAAGAAGCCTACAGTGTAGGTATTAATCCGTCATACATGTCACAAACAATGTTCATCTACGATCAATCAATCAGTAATGCCAGAGTCGCAGTAAACTGTAATTAGCACCACATCAGAGATTGATAGAAGTGCCATACAAGGCGAGATACCCTTGTGGCTACCAGCTAATGCCGTTATCCCAACAACAGGACTACAAGCCCTGAAGGACCTAGATAAGGCTATCAGGATGAGCTGGAGCCTGAGAACATGTGGAAAGAGAAAAATTCTATTATTATAGTTGGATAACACGAAAAAGGAATACAACATAAATGATAAATCAGGGACGTGGAGAGCAGCTAGGACGCGGAGAAAAACATATGGTCAAATAGGAGAAAAAAGGTATGAGAGCGGGCTACTGGCCACTCTTCATCCATCCAGAATAATCCAGTCACAAAACTGAGACCTACATCCCTTCAAATTGATGAGAACCTCCACTTACACAACTAAACAATGGCAGACAACTATAGTGGACCGTTAGGTTCAATCAGTAAACATCCAAGAACCAGACACCGACACAGACGCTGACTCAGTCTGCGAATCTACTGAGCGACAAGTAGAAGAGGAGGAGACAGAGGATGTGGCAGAAGAAGAGGAATGCGATCTAGACAGGCAAGAGCTCTTGGGCATGGGTTTACAGCAGGTGTTTGCTGATCAACAGAAGTCCAGACATTTCATCAATGCCATGAGTTACATAGCATGGAGGTTGCTCAAAACCCGGAAACCAAGAGCACACCAATGACAGTTTGGGATATGCATTATAAGCCAATTCTACCAAAAGGCTCAACAAGATCATCCTTTGTGAAGTTTGGTGGAGGGAGCCAAGCAGCTGACTGAACTACGTGGGTTAGAAGCATTGCCAGAGGAGCTAGTCGAAGAATCACGGAGTGAGGCGAAATTCTGGGAAGATGATCGTTGCCGAACATTCAGTCTGCTGTCATAACAGCCCTTATAAGGGTTACTAATCAATTGCCTCAAATACAAGGGTTTTCATTTTGACTTGAAAATCCACTTTGATAGTAATGATTTTTGGAAAAACATGTTCCAATGGCTACCATTCGAAAATATTATCTTCAAATTACTGGCCTGAAATGCCAAAAATTTGTTTGGGTCACTTAGACCCTCTATAGTTTGGAATTGAATTTTCGGAAATATCATGTACACAAAAATTCTAAAATGTTCTTGTTTGGAAAATTTACAACTGAAAAGCGTCACTCTAATTACAATATGGGGCTTACACGCAACTGGCGATAGGGTACAGCCCTAATTAGACTACTACGCAGAATTTGATGAATAAAATTCCTGGAGTTCCAGAAAGTTCCAGGCGAGTCTAATCCATGATCAGATCTGTCAGTCTAGCCAGTCTTTGAAAATCCAGTTTGATATCACTGATTTAACAATCAAATATGATCCTTATGTCTACCGTTCAAAATAGTATCTCAAATTCATCAACCTTGAACGCAAATTCTTATGGTTCACATAGACCTCATATTTTCAGAAATATTATGTACATGTTGTACACAAAATACTAAACTGTTAAAGTTTGGAAAATTTATAACTGATAAGCCTGACTCTAATTTTTTACAATGTGTGGCTCACACACAACTGGCAATAGGGAACAGCCCAAATCAGATAACTGGTCAGAATTTGACTATTAGTATGCTCTTGGCATTTCATATAGTTTCTGTGATGCTTGGAGGCTCCCGCCAGATTTACCTTCCTTTTCGGTATTTCTGATTAGCACCTTTCGTGGGGCAGACACACATTGGAGCTAGTGAGAAGAATGAAATTTGTATTCCCATACATGAGCCCCAAATTTTTTGTTATGACTTTATGGTCTTAAACTTAGTAACAGCAAAGAGCGAAAACCAACAAGTTGTGTAAAATTCAACAGATAATTTATTTCTCTAGAATACAAAGTGAATATTTAATAAGAACTTACAGTATTGCAAATTAAATCCCAAATAGTCCAAAAAATTCTACCACCAGGCCTAATGAATAAAGTTCGAATTAAATTCCAGTGGTATTCGAAATAAGATCCATCAATGAATGTGTTTATGTGCTTTAGTAGCCTGTGACATGGAGATGTGGCAACAGTGATTGATGAATCACAATAACATAATTTAAGATGTCTGTGCTTAAATTCACTAAAATTCCAAATTAATGTTTCTGTCCAAGAATATTATTGAAGAGCACTTTGTATTTCCAGTGATTAATAATTTGAATAAATAAATCCACCAAAAAAAAATACTGAACAAAACAATAAGAAAGATTCTGCTCAAGGTGTTAAATGCATGAACGAGTTAATTTCTCAAGTAAACAAGATTTATAAAAAATTCTAAGACACAAAAGTAAAACCATGATGAGAATCAAAAGTTCATTTCTATAAATTTCTAAAGTTGTAAACAGATCAAATCTGTAACTAAAATTATAATAAAGAATATGGTGAACATCATGCACAAAAGATTTATCCATGAGGAATACAAATATCCTAGACCCAGACCCAGATAAACATGTTTACTTCTATTGATCATAATCCTAATATTTCACCCATACTCACAGAGAAAATATTGGCTATGTATTATTTGTTTATGAAATTAAATGTTTTACTGGTCAGGTACACAATGTGCTTCATTTTGGATAAGGTCAAGTCCATAATATATTAATACATATCATATAATTGTTGGAAAAAAACCTAACAAACAATACAAATTAAATATACATAAGACTTGCTTGCTAAACAAGTAAAAATTGTAGGGGATATTGGATGTGACTTAGAAAAGTAATGAAAAACCAAAAGCACTATTATGATACTACTGAGGGTCATCAATCCACTTCAATCATCTTTCATGTGGAACAAAGTAAATCAATGATCATTAGCTAGTAAATGTGACCTAGCTCAAATAGAAACATAACAAAGACTTGCCAAAGGCAACAATGATCTTTTTTATTGAGCAAAATATAAATTACATTTTGAGCATCGATTGTTTTTGCTTTCTACATATTCTGATCATTCCAAACAATAGTGTCCGTTTTTAATGAGATCCACTGCTCTTACCATAATGTTCATGACCCTGAAACACAGCTGATCAATTCTGCAAACACAATCTCAAAGAAAACATGCTGTAATTTAGGAGGGTAGGATCTATCATAAAGCCTGACATGTTTTTTATTTGGCTACAGAGGTTATTGTTTAACTTCTAGTTGCAGATTTTACCTGATGTTGTGAAACTTTCTCAAGTCATGATGGGAGGG
>JAECUM010053067.1:0-26998 GCA_016617855.1 Megalonaias nervosa
TACCGCTTAAAGTTCCGCCTGTCAGTGACAACTTGTTATTATCCACATACTTCAACTGTAAATAACTTACCGCTAGAGTTTGATTTAAGTTTATTGGCGGATACGCTGTTTCTAAATTTATAATTTTTTTTCCCTGACATATCTAAATTACCGCTTAAAGTTCCGCCAGATTTATCTAGTTTATTACTATTGACGGATTTTAGTTGCGCATAACTAACAGCTTGTGTATCAACAACATTTATTGGCAGATACTTTATTTCTAAATCTAGTACTCGTTGATTTGACATAAACAGGTTTCCTGTCATTGTGTCACCAGTTGTTTTTCAGATAACCTGATAAATCAATATTGCCGTTTGTTATTGTACTTACAGCCGACGAATCTCCTAATGTTGTTCCAAATTTTGTATAATAGCTCATTATTTATTTAATATAACATAAAATTGTTAACATTAGTCAGTTTAATATAACATAAAATGTATATCAAACAATGGCAAAATCGTCGATATTAAATTTTGATACAGAGCGGTTGGTGAAACATAAACATAACAATGAACTTCCAAATTGCCATTATCTTATTGTTGGACGAACTGGGTCGGGAAAAACAAATTTGCTTATGAATTTACTGCTGGACGATAATTTTAATTACGATCTAGTTTATTGTTATATAATTAATCCACAACAAGATAAGTACGAGCTACTCAACGAATATAATAATAAACTTCGTGATGATCTTGATGCTGGTGAAGATTTGTTTTATTATCAAACAACCAGAAGATCTTGTTCCAGTTAATCAACTTGATTCGTCCGAACATAAGCTAGTAGTTTTGGACGATATTCCTCCAAACAATGAAGAGGTGAATAAAATAAGATCATATTTTTTACTGTCGCGTAATAAGAAATGTAATTCTGTTTATTTAGCCCAATGTTTTTATAATGTTGACAGATTTATTCGGCGAAATACTGGTTGTTTTATATTATTTCCGGGACTGGACAGTGCTGACGTTAGAAATATTGCAAACGAGCAATGTGGCGACGTAACAAAAGATAAATTTATCGAACTTTATCATAAAGCGACAGCGGATAAATATAACTTTTTCTTATTTGATAAACTAACGCATAATCCAACTAAAATGTTTCGTTGTTGTATTGAAAATTATCTGCAGTAAGTTTATATAATAATTATGGACAAACGAGCAAAATACAGAAAACATATAGAAGATCTAAAAAACTTGCTCAATCTCAAGCATCATTTAAACAGCGAATACAGAAAGCACGACGTGGACAGATAGTTGCCGCAGAAGCAGCAGCAACAGTTCTCAAACCAGTTACTGAGGCTCTACTTGGAAAACAACCTGAAGTGCAGACAATATCTCCAGGAGAAAGGTTTGGTTGGATTAGTTAAGGAACAACAAGAAGCAGCTGCCGCAAAAATTATTGGTAGATCTGACGAGGAAAAAAAAAAAATATTAGCTGAGGAACTTTCAGCACATACTCTTAATCCTGTTGCTAGACAAGCTGAAATAGATCGTCTGATAAAAAAAATCCACTTGAACCTGAACGAAAATTAGCAAGTTTAACAGTTGGGTCGATTAGGAGAAAGTTAGAAGATATAGGAAAAAAAATTGAAGAACCAAAAGAAAAGAGTTGGTATGAGGAAGAAGAAGCTAGAAGAGAAGTTATTCGAAAAGAGCAAGTTAGCATAGAAAGAGAAAGTTTCGATGATGATCGATAAAGATGAATGATAAAATAAAAGATTATGAATATAAATCTTTTAACGAAAGATATGGATTTAAAAATGTTAGATTATATAATATTCTTAAAGATGATTTCGACGCTGATGAAAATATTAGAAAATTAACAGAAATAATACAAGAAAATGAAAAGCATGCCATTGATGTAGTATCAGATAATGAAAGATATAAAGAAAGTATTAAATTTTATCGACACTCAATTATTGCTGGACTTTATGAGAAAGTTATTATTAATATAACAAATAACATACAACATAATGATAACCTTAGTAGTATAACTACTGAAGCAAAATATTTAAATGAGGAAAGAATACATTATACTGAAAAACTATTAGCGCAAGGTAAAGAGAATGCGAGCTGAAGACGAAGAACGAGATCTAAAAAGATCACTCGAAGAAGCTGAAAAATATCGGGAAAGAATGAAAAAAGTAGTAAAACAAGAAATAGTAGCAACGGAATATTTGGATTTTATGAAAGATCATAATATTTTTGATGTTGATAATATTAATAAATGGAGAGAAGATAAATATAGTGATCTTATTAAAAATTTAGATTATATTAGAAAAGATGCAAATCTTACTTTGAAATTGATACAGCTGCAATAGAAGATATTAGAGAACTTTCTAAAAAGCTAGAAATGGTATTATTGCTAGTGTTTTTAAAACTGCCGCAGAAAAATCTAGAGGTGGGAAACCTCAGAAAGAAGGATGGGATTTTAAAAGGTAGCTTGATCATTTTGATAAACTTCGCTTAGAGAGAGCTGAAAAATCTATGAGTGAAAAAAACAGGAACAGGTGTAAAAATATTTGCATCAACTGCCGAAATGATAGGCAGATTAATGCTGCTGATATCGTCAAAAGAAGCTGGGAATGTTGGCGCTGAAATTGATAATAAAATTTTGGATATACTTGATCATTTAAGATCAGAATATTTATTAACATCTGATGAATACGAAACTTTACACGGCAACCTAATTTTATAAATGTCAATTTTATAAATATTAATTTTGCATAATGATTTAATATAAACCAGAACGATTTAATATAACAATTTTATATATAACAAATGTCAACAACACTGAAAAGTATGAAATTGGACTAATTTCATGTACATGTTGGCATTCTATGGCCAACGTAAAGACTGGAGTAAACGATGAATTTGATTTTACTTTAACTCCAGTTCCAGGACCTACGTGGAAATCAGTTAAAATTCCGCAAAGAGCCTACAACGTAATTGATTTAAATAAGACTATAGGCGAATTGATAACGAAAAATGGAGGAGTTTCAGACAAGTTTGAACTGATACCGAATTATAACATATTACGCGCCAGAATAACATTAAAAATTAATTTGATAATAAAATATGGCGTCGCTGATTGGATTTACTCACAAACAATACGGATCAACCACAGAACACACTACAACGTATGATGGTGATTTGCCAGTAAATATAACCGACGTAAACACAACATTAATAAATTGCTCCATTGCAACTGGATCTTACTCAGCCCAGGGTAGTAAAGGACAAACGATATATAGTTTTTCGCCAGACGTTCCACCAGGCTCGCTCATGCAAATTAGTCCGAGGCAAGTTATTTATTATCCGCTAAATGTTGAAAATCAAATAACAGCAATACATATGCAGCTGACAGATCAATCTGGACGACAGCTGGATTTGAATAACGAGGTTGTTACTTACTATTTACACTTACTCACAATCACATCGTGACTGGCAATAGCAAGCTATTGTTTTATGCAACCTCAGATATAATGAAACAAAACAACAATTTTACCGAAGAATAATTATTGGTGGATTTTTGGGATATATATTTACTAAAATTATTGAAAATGTTCCGGGAATAGCTCATAAAGTTGCACCAATTGCGCTCGACACGTCAAAAGCTTTTGCAACTGGAGCTGAATCTGCTGCTGGAGCTGCTGTGGGACAAAAAATAACTGATAAAATTACTCAGAAAAATACAAGTAATTTTCCTGGCGAGAAACCACCGACAATCAAACAAATTATATCAGAAATCGCTCCAACAAAAGAAACTCAACGTGCAATGATAACAAGAACAAAACAAATTTAATCACCAAAGGGTGAGCAGATTATACAAAAGTTAATATCTAAAACAACAGCACCGCAGTGACATAGTCACTGTAATTTTATATAATCTAATAAATAAAAAATGTCCGTTAAAAATTATCTCGATTTAGCAGAAACTTATGACACCGACAACACCGTAACAGAATTTGAATATATTGAATATCTCGACGAAAATTCTAATGAACCAAATAAAACTGGTGTCCGAACATTTAATACCCGAGACGAAGATGCATTTCTACTGCCACACAAGGCAATATTGGAAGTTCACGGCCAGATTATGACAGTGGCCACACCGCCTGTTGCAATTGCAGCTAACACAGAAGTAGCTCTTATAAATAATGGCTGGTGTTTATTTAAAAGTGCCAGATATCAGCTGGCCAATCAAACTGCCGGAGATATTTCAAGTTACCTACAAGTTGCAAGTACAATCTTAAATATTATTTCGTTTTCCGATGATTACTCCAGATCGACTGCAACTAATATGATGTGGTTTAAAGATATGCTGGGTCTGGTTTTATGGCATCGTCTGAGTTTTCAACCGGAGGTCCACCTCTTTTAGTGGCTGGAGCTAATGCCGCTGCAGATGCTGCAAATGTAAGAGATTTTCTTATTGTTAATGCTGCTGCGCTAGGTATAGTCGAACCAGGTGCAGCTACTTGTGATGCAGCTACAAGAGTTTCACTTACTGCAGCTTGCAATAATCTTAGTATAACACCACCAGGTGCGGCTGCAACCGGCACTGAAATGTTGAATTTGATTAATAACTCATTTCCTACCGTCAGAAAAAGTATACGTTACAATGAAGGTTATACCAGAAGAAAGGCACTTGCAGCAGGATCACGTCAGATTACACTGATGCTGCCATTATGTACAGTATTTGGCTTTTGTCGCGATTATGACAAGGCATTTCGTGGAGTTAAACATACACTTATTTTAGATCGGGCAGAACAAAATGATTCTTTATTTCGAGCTGGTGGAGCTGACGTACAATTTATCATAAACAAACTTGCGCTATGGATAACGCGAATAACACCATCAATCACTAAAATGGAAGAAATAAATAAAAAGCTTGAAAACTGCACAAACAGAATTCATTTTCAGCAACATAAAATATATCAAATAGCTGTTCGAAATACCGCCGACTACACATGGCAATTATTTGTTGTATTTCAACGGCAAGCGCGACGTGGTAACCAACAACAAAATAACGCCATATTTGATAATGCTGATGTTAGACGAATACATGCTAGACTAAATTCAAAGCAATATCCAGAACGAGCAATAGAATGTAATTTTGCAGATGACGCTAATAAAAATATTACTAGACCTTACATGTACCTGCTCGACGCAGTGCAAAAATATCAGGATGTTGGAGACGGATTCCAGATATCAGTAGAGGAATTTCGTACACTTTATACGATATTCTATTTTGATGTTAGTAAACATAGCGAGCGAGCTGTCGACTCAACAGCTCATATTGAAATTACCTGGACACTTGGAGCAGTTCCATTAGCGCAGTTGTACGTGTATGGGTTAGTGATCAGCGACAGATCTATTATGATTGATTCTGTTGGAGGTAAAATGACAGTACAAGTTTGCAAATTACTAGCAATTTTGCAATTTAATCTGTAGTCGTTATATAATGGCAAAATATATTGTAAAATAAATATATTTGACTGATGGTCAAGTTAAAAAATTAGCAGCTGCTGTTTCTAAACAACGGCAGGTATCATTAAAAGTCGACCCTAACACCTTAGGTGTTTTGGGTACTTTAATAAAATTAATGTTAACTAAAACCAAGTAAATACATATAACCGCGGCAAACCTTTTTTTTCAAATTTAAGTGCTACACAAATAACTGCGATAGCAAAACATGGCGGATTCTTTGGTCCGGCACTATCTGTAATGGCCAGAACGTTAATACCAAAACTTTTGCCGGTGTTAGGTACATTAGGTTTAGCAGCAGCGTCTGGAGCAGTATCTGGGCAGTGGTATAAAAAACTTTCAGTTAAAAATTACTCAGACAATTACACGTAATTTTCCCAATTTTGCAAGTTTAACTTTTTGTCTAAAGATAAATATAATGCAACGACAAAAAACAGCAAAAGAAAGACAACGAAAAAGAAAGACACAGCGACGTCAAAGAGCAACCAAAGGCGGATTTATAGGACCGTTGCTGGCGGGAGTAGCGGGAAGTCTACTGCCAAATCTACTGGGAATAGGACGAGGACTAACATTACCGGGCACGAGACGTTGAAACGTCTAGAGATAAAATCTCCTGCGTTAAGTAACTTTGATATACTTGATAAGCTAAAACAAATAAAACGTTTCCACGGAGTTTATTCCAAAGATGAACTCAACATCGAAGGTGTCGCAGCTGGAGGTTCCTGCGTGATAAATATACAAAATTTCAATGACGGATCTAGCACACATTGGGTAGCAGTTTATAATAACAATTACTTTGACTCATTTGGACTTCCACTGAGCGACGCTATAAAAAAATATATAAACAAAAAATATAAAGTAATACATTATTCGTCCAATCAACTTCAACCTATTGGAACATCAGCTTGTGGATATTATTGCGTGATGTTTATAAAACAGATGTCCGCGAGTTTAAAGAACTCTGCCTCAGATTTTTTAAAATTTATTTTACAGTTTGACAAGCATCCTTCTCACGCCAATGATGAGATTGCACAAAATTGGGGAAATTATACATAATTTTCTAACAGGTAATTTTGCCAATTTTATCTAAACTTGTAAAATTACTAGTAAGTTTAGCTAAATTGCAAATATATAATGGCAACATATTGTCTCAAATGCAAAACTAAACCAGAAAATATCAATGAAACAACAGAAAAACAGGATGATGATGAAAAGTCTTTGCGCAATTTGTGGAAAAAGAAAAAGTATGTTTTTGAGGAAATTGTCCGGAGCCGGATGCTCTGACGTTGTCAGGGATGTTATTTTAGTAGACGACTGATAAATAATGATATGCAAGTGCGATTCTGACAGAGATTTATGTCTTGAGCAAAATAAAATTGTCACATACTGTCAACAATGTAACAACAGAGAAATAATAGGAAGAGGTATAGACACATATAAAGTAATTGGCAAATTGCCGAAACCAAAAGGCGATTGTACATTGCCAGGGCATAAATATACTGGACCTTATAATCTGCTGGATAAACAACTAGATGAAAACGATAAACCGCTGCCAGGACAAGTACCTTACAATCAAGTTGATGGAATAGCCATGCGCCATGATATCTGCTATCGTGATATAGAACGTCCTGATAAAGTTCGTGTAGAAAACTCAAACTCAGACTGCGATAAGGTAATGTTGGACGAACTTCGTGATATGAAACCTACAAACGGCCTGCTTCACAAGCTACGAGAAAGGGTTGACCGAAAGTTGGTGCAGGGTTTTATTGGAGCAAAATATAAACTCGGGCTTGGAAAGGAATTGTATGATGATCTGGCAGCTGATTTACGCGAAACTAAAAAAAGAATTTCCGCGACATAAAGTTGTTGCAAATGCCATTGACGATATCTGGGCGATAAATTTAGTAGATGTGTCAAATCTAGCCGAATTTAATGATAACAGAAGATATCTTTTTAATATCATAGATGTTTTTAGTAAATATGCTTTTAGTGTTCCAGTTTCAGACAAGACAGGAACGTCGATAACTGATGCGCTAAAACAAATAATAACAACTACAGAAAGAAAACTAAATAGAATCTGGACTGATCACGGAGCAGAATTTTTCAATAAAAGGTTCGAGCAGTTTTTGCTCCAAAATAATATCAAAACATATGGTACAGGAAATGAAGGTAAAAGCGTTGTCGTCCAGCGATTTAATGGTACACTAAACGAAAAAATTAATAAGTATTTGACAGCTAAAAATACAAATAAATATATTAATAATTTACAGAACATTGTTGACGAATACAATAACACGAAACACCGAACCACTAAAATGTCGGCAGATGACGCAATTAAAAATCAGACATTAGCAAACGAAAACATGTACCGCAGACATATATTTAAAGTTGGTAATAAAGTTAGAATTTCTCTGACCAAAAAAAACATTTGAAAAAGGATTTACTCCAAACTGGAGCGAAGAAGTATTTGTTGTTGTTAAAGTACTTTAGACAATACCTGTAACCTATGCGCTGAAGGATTTATTGGGTGAGCCTATAACTGGTAGTTTTTACGAGCAGGAACTTCAGAAAATTTCCCAAGACGTATTTGTTATTGTAAAAGTTATTAGAATGCGTGGAGACAAAAGTTTAGTTAAATGGAGAGGATATAGCGATAAATTTAATAGCTGGGTGCCAACTCGGTCGATACAAACTTAGAAAATCTCTAGAGATTTTCCCAATTTTGTGCAATAATGTTATTATAAATTTGTTTCGTACTTTACAAGTACAGATTTACATTTGATAGTTTTACATAAGGAAATTAAATGTAATTTTCTCGTATTATCAACTGGCATTAAATTAAATATTTTGACAAAAAATAAAATCATATTTTATATTTCTTTGATAGCCAGTTAATTTTATATCTAAAAAGGTTTGATAAGCTGCCAAACTATTTGTTGTTCGGCAACAGTAAAATTAAATTTTATTATTTTTTTAGCAATGTGATACTTAAAATTATATCGTCCAGTTGTCTGCCTGCTGTATTTTTTTTTCTCTCAGCGACAGCAACTACTTCATCGTTGGATTCGTTGTCATACAAAATATCATCTTCGCTATAAGCAGCAAATTTGTCTGCGATTGATAAAATTACTTGTAATTTTTTTGCGATATAATCTCCCGAGTATATATCAGCAAGTCGTTTCATCAAGTTCATATTATAATATATTTTTGTCTAATTTATAATAATAATGGCCAGTGAAACAAAATCTCCAGAAGTAAAATATCATCATAAAGTTAATATATTAAATTACAGAGAATTAGCTGAGGCAGTTAGAACATGTTTGTCTGGCTATAGTGCTTATTCTGATGACGTTATTGTAATGCAGGGCGATTCTGACAGGATACTCCTAACAACGGCAGAAAAAAATAAACTTAATGATAGTTCAATTTTAACAATAAAATTTGACCGAGATAATAGTCTGATGTTTGCACATAATTGCTTAACTAAAACCGAGCTAAGAAATATCATTAATTGTCATATTTGAAACTGAATCTGTCGAAGGTTAACATTGACGTTGCTGTTTTAGTTTTACCGTTAGTTACATCTATTATTGATTTGATATCAATTTTATGATACTTTGCAGCAGAATAAATTGACTTAAATTTTATTTCTTCTTCAGTTTCAAGATTTACTGAAATAATTGATTGTTTGGGTTTTTTTAAATTATTACCACCAACTCCACGTCCTGTGTTTTCTTTCGGTGTTACTAAATCTAAGGGGCCCCGAGTGGCCGAGTGGTCTAAAGCGCTCACCGTTACGGATCACTGCCATCTCACCTCTGTCTGCGTGGGTTCGAGTCTCGTGCTCGGCCAATGTGGTTATGTGAGAAAGCTTGCCGGTAGCTACTCGTGGGTCGGTGGTTCTTTCCGAGTTCTCCATGGTTCTTCCTCCACCATTAATACTGGCCGCCATGTATAGCCTATCTTGTGCTGAAAAATGGCGTTAAACCCTACAACAACAACAACAACAACAACAAGAACAACAACAACTAAATCTAATTTTCTAAACAATTATCAGTTTTAATGCTATTTATATGGTCAATAACTAGATTACCTGAAATAGCTCTATTAAAAATTTCATAAACAAATCTATGTGATAGATCACTAACAAAATCTGTTTTAGTTCCACGTACCTTCACAAACAGGTATCCGTTATTTTTCAAATTTCCAACAAATTTTGTTATTTTTCTTCATCGAATAATACCGCGATCCTTTGCCTCATATAAATCAAATACTGGATGAGGTTCAAATTCGTTTTGTAATGCTAAATTCTCAATATTGTCATCGTTTATGAAGTTATTTACTCTACCAACTCGTTGTCCAGCTGGGATATCATCACAGACCAAACTGTAAATAAAATCTTTTCTGAACATTTCAGTCGTATCTGTATCATCTCCTTTTATTGAAATTATCATACCAGCCGGAGTTGGTTTTCCTACAGATGTTTTAGATTTTATACAAATAACTGAACCTAATGCATTTGCAGCATATAAGTTGTACTTTGGGTGAACATGATAAGGTTCCTGCTCTTCCGCTGTCATTCTAATATATCTCAAAATTTCTGTCATTATACTATAAGGATTTTATATCTCTAATTGATATTTTACGTAATTTTTAATTAAATATAAAATATACTATATATAATGTTAAAATTGCGCGATATTGCTAAAAAGAGCATTATCAAAACAGAAAAAATTGCTGCCGTATTTTCAGGTTACAACAACAGTTAAAAATTTGATTATCAAAATGTTTTAGCAAATTTTAACTCTTCAAATTTATTTCATCTTTTACAACCAGTTGTATCTAAAGAACTTACAGCTCACAAAAGTATCAAGCTAACAGTTCAGTATCATATGATTTTATCAAAGTTACATGCGCTTCAAAAAGATATACTTGATATAATTTTTGAAAATACAAGCTTCGACAGAGAAATTTCAGAACCATATCTAACAGCTAAATCACGAAAAATATTAACTGGAACAAATATTGCCACAGTTGCCGATGAAATACACCAAGAAATAAATACAAAATTGGAGGAATTTACTGTATCTGGGTCAGGTTGGAAATTTGAAATGACAAAAGAAGTTTTAATTCATACAGCAAAATATAATGTACTTCGAGGTAGTTCTTACGTTGATCTTCCCCCAAAAAAATAAAAACAAAAAATGCTGTATAAATGTCAAAAACAACGACGATCAATGTTTTCGTTGGTCAATTTTGACTGAGAGACATCCTCAGAGTGACCACAGTGACCGAATTGAAAAGTATTTGCCATACAGAGACGAACTAGATTTTAACGGGATAACTTTTCCAGTGGCAGAAAATCAGATACCAAAGTTTGAAAAACAAAACAATATTTCAGTAAATGTTTTCGGACTAGATGAGCGAGAAAATGTTTACACAAGACATATTTCAGAGACTGCTACACAAAAGACAATAAATTTATTATTGCATCGAGGACATTACTTTTGGATAAAAAAAACTTTAACGGCTTTGTTGACGGACAGTATAATAAAAATAAAAAGAATAAATATTTATGTTGCATATGTTTACAGGGTTTTTCTAAGAATGAGAAACTACAGGAACATCTTAAATACTGTATCAACGTTCAAAGAATAACAATGCCCGGCGAAAAAGAAAAAGTCTTAAAATTTAAAAATTATGATCATAAGCTAAATATACCTTTCGTTATTGATGCTGATTTTGAGTGCCTACTCGTTCCAGTGGCTGGCGCTGAAATAATCCTAATAAATCAAGTACAAGAAAAATACAGCAACATGTTCCTTGTGGAGTAGCTTATAAAGTAGTTTGTTGCGTCGACGATAAGTTTTCATGTCCGGTTAAGTTATGTAGATGTAAAGATAATGGATCTGAAAGTTTGGCGGTATGGTTACTAAAAAATCTTATAGATGATGTTAATAAAATTTCTAACAAATTATTTAGGACAGCTCCTATGAAAATAACATCTAAGCAACAACTTGAATTTGATGAAGCAGTTGATTGTAGTATTTGTGAGAAGTTATTGGTAGACTCAAACGGAGTCCAAGATAAAGTGCGCTATCACTGTCATCTGACCGGTCAGTATCGTGGGGCAGCTCATAATAATTGCAATTTAAAATTTCATGCACCAAAGTTTATTCCTGTAGTTTTACATAACTTTCGCGGCTATGATAGTCATATCATTGTAGAAGCTTTTAGCAATGAGGAAATTAAATCTAAACTAAAACTAAATAATAAGATAAAATGTATTCCAAATAATTTTGAAAAGAATATGTCAGTTACTCTCGGAAAATTACGTTTCATTGATAGTCTGCAATTTATGGCACCTCCGCTAGATGAGCTTGTAAAAGGTTGTAGCACTTTTAATAATCTGCAAAGTAGCTTTGGTGAAAACTACGTCGATCTTGCAAAAGAAGGTATCTTTCCGTATGAGTATCTCGACGACTGGAGCAGATTTGATGAAACTTCCCTGTCTTGCAAAGATATATTTTAATCGCAGCTAAAAGGTGAAGAAGTGTCAGACAATGAATACGAATATGCACAAGATATTTGGAGTAAATTTAGTTGTAAAACATTTGGTGATTATCATGATTTATATTTGAAAACAGCTGTTTTGTTACTAGCAGATGTTTTTGAAAGTTTTCGTCGAGTAAGCTACAGCAATTACGGACTAGACCCTTGTTAGTATTATTTTGCTCCCGGGCTGTCGTGGGACGCTCTCTTAAAAACAAGTAAGATAGAATTAGATCTCTTAACAGGCGTCGATATATTTAATTATATTGAAAAAGGTATCAGAGGCGGAATTAGTGTTATAACAAAAAAATATGCAGTAGCTAATAATAAATATCTAAATAATTATGATAAAAATCTCCCATCGAGTTATATCATTTATCTAGATTGCGTCAATTTGCATGGGTATGCAATGTCAGAGCCAATACCGTGCGGTGGATTTCATTGGATATCTCCAGATCAATTTCTTAAAGAAACTGAAAAAGATTTACCTAGAAAAATTAACAATATCAGTTATTTTGTTGAAGTCGATCTAGATTATCCTAGTTCGTTACATGATCTACACAACGACTACCCATTTTGTGCAGAATCGATGATGATAGATTACAGTTTACTATCACCCGAGCAACGAACCATGACAACAGCAAAAAATTCGATTGTTAATAAGTTAGTTCCAAATTTGCAAAATAAAAGAAATTACGTGATACATTATAAAAATTTAAAACAAGCAGTAGATGCTGGACTAATTCTGAGAAAAGTCCATCGTGTGCTAAAATTTAATCAGTCTAGGTGGATGTCAAATTATATTGACTTAAATACCAAACGTCGTGCTATTGCTAAGACCGACTTTGAGAAAAACTTTTTTAAGTTAATGAATAACTCAGTTTTTGGAAAGAAAATGGAGAACATTAGAAAAAGAGTTTCTATCGAAATTGTAAATGATATAAATCGCAGAAATAAATTAGTTAACGATGATGGTTTTGTCAGCATGAAGATATTTAATGAAAATCTTGTTGCAATACAACGACGAAAGACAAATTTAAAGATAAATAAACCGATTTATGTTGGTGCCGGTGTATTTGATATATCAAAGTGGCTGATGTACGATTTTCACTATAATTTTACCAGAAAGCAGTGGCCAGATTCAGAGTTGCTATTTACTGATACAGATTCACTAGTTTATAATATAAAATGTGAAGATGTCTGTGAGGATATTTATAAACGCCGTGACTTATTTGATTTATCAGATTAGCCAGAAAGTAGTGGATTTCATGATAATGCGAATGAAAAAGTTATTGGCAAAATGAAAGATGAGTTTATGTTTGTTCCGGTGAGAGAATTTGTTGGACTAAGAAGTAAAATTTATGCTGTAATTCTCGACGACAATAAACTGACAAAGAAAGCAAAAGGTATTCCTCGTGGATACGTAAAAAATGTATGAAATTTAACGATTTTAAAACCGCACTAAACAATAATGTCAGTTTTATTAAGACAAATGTAATCAGAACCAATCTTCACAAACTCGAGACAGATAAAATAATAAAACGTGGACTGAGTAATTTTGATGATAAAAGATATTGCAACAATGGAATTAATACTCTAGCACTTGGTCATTATGTTTCTCTGAAAGATTTTTTATCGCATGCTCAAATACATCAGTAAAAGGATCAGTCAGCCAATCATTTATTTTTTCTTGGTCTTTTTCAGTTCTAACAACAAAATTAATCCAGTATGAGCCATTAGATGTTTGAAAAATGTGATTTTTTACAATTTTCACAGAATTAACTTTAAGCATATCAGCTGCTAATTTTATTGAATCAAATTCAGTCATTTCTTTTTTGCTCAGATTAAATCCCATCGTTTTTATACTTGTGAACGTAGAATTTCCATGTTTATATCTTCCTGGAGCTATTATATAATTTTCTGAAAGATATTCTTTGTTAAAACCAAATATTCTATAACTGTTTAAATGAAACGGCCATTTAACGTTTATTATTTCTTTTTTCTGTCTCATATTTTATATTTAATTTTATTTATTTAATTAATAATTGAAAATATATCATTAGCCGAAGAAAATATAACTGTTCCTTTAGAAGGGAGATAATACTGTCTTCCAGATAACATAAATAGTATTTGGATTATCGAACATAGATTGGTTCGAATGCACTTTATGTCTTTATTGATTTTCAGACTGTCTGTGATAAAGCGCTGCTGTAGAATCTGTTAAGTAATTTCCAGGCGTATTAGTGAGTTCGTTTTGTCTGCCAAATGATTTCCAAACGTATTAGTCTGTCTGTCTGTCTGTCTGTCAAGTGATTTCCAGGCGTATTAGCATGTCTGTCTGTATTAGATGCCTGAATCTTTACGGGTTAGTAAAAATCCACTATTAATTTTTGAGACTGCACAAAGTCGCACACAGCCGCTGTATTAATGTTGGAAATTATGCATTTGGCAACTTCATATACGAGCGCATTCTAAAGCTTCGTTTTTCTGTACAAATGTAAGATTTCAGATTTCGCGATTAAACACACACAAACACACATACACATATATATATATTTCCAAAATCTGAATGAAATGCTATTCAAAATCAGGTAACTGGTAAGTATATAGTAATTTCTCAAATATATACATGTAACCGGATTTCATAGATCGGTGCAGGAATGTTGGATTCTCGTACTGAAGGTCTGTGGTTCGATTCCCGTAACAGGCAGATGTCGGTGGGTAGGTTCTAGATTACCAATTTTTTCTGAGATAATTGGGGGTATGAAGCCCAACAGAAAAATAATACACTCTCCCACCATGTAACCACTCTCCTCAGGGTTATCATGGGGAGAGTGTACAAAATCTGTTGGACATAGGTAAATCCCCCGTTTATGTATGTGCCGTCTATTAGGATAAGTTTATGTATGTGCCGTCTATTAGGATAAGTGTATGTATGTGCCGTCTCTTAAGATAAGTTTATGTATGTGCCGTCTCTTAGGATAAATGTATGTGTTGTGTCGTCCCCTAGGATAAGTTTATATGTATACTCACTGAACTTGCTAGAATGTTGTTTGGCAATCTAGGAGTTCACAAGGGGTTGTGCCGTACGTAATTAAGAGCATGTGTTGTGTCGTCCTCTAGGATAAATTTATGTGTTGTGTTGTCCAAAAATAAACAGCAGGATGATGTGAGCTCGTGACCTTGTGACCTTACTGAAGGGTACCCCATACAAGGACATTCAGAAAGAATGTCGCCAGACAAAAAAAGTCTTATAAGGTGCCTGTGGACCATAAGACAGGTCTTTACACTGAAATAGACAGCCCTCTGAGTTTCTAAAGTTTCGGTTTCGGATATTCAGGAATTCGCCTGGGGGATATATACTTTGAGTGCCCGAAATAGACAGCCCTCTGAGTTTCTAAAGTTTCGTTTCGTTTAGGAATTCGCCTGCGGGTATGTCTTTGAAAGGGAATCTTAGGACCTTATGAGCTTTACCGGCAGAAGGGACCCCAGTGGAATGGTAGACCGAACGTCACCGCTGCTGTTTATTTTTTGTCTTTAAGTTTAGAAATATCATTATCAAATATAATATCAACCATATTATCAATAAATGTCATCAAATCATCTGAACAACCTCTTATTCGTTCGTCATTTTCAGTTGCGAACAACCATACTGACCCATATTTTGATGATATATAATATCCAACTTTATTAATACAGTCGCTTATTATTTTAGGTTTTATGCCAGTATAACTTAAGGCTGATTTTATTGAATCAAATCTCTTACAAAATCTGTTTGTTAGATCAAATCCTACTTGTTTTATTGGATTATAATGATACATATTATATATTTCATTGTTCAATATGAAATTTCTAGCAAAAAAGGTTTATTCTTTCTCCGACAAATTGGGGGGGGGGGTCTGGTCCAGAATCCGCTTTTGGTTGAGGATCAGCCTCTTAGTATACTACTCCTGAAAAGGGCCTTTGGGTTTCTTCTTCTTCATCTTCTTCTAATTTCTCTATTCTATTCTTCTCCTCCACCAACTTCTCATCTTCTCCGTCACATTTTTTGTCTTCTTCTTCTTCCCACTCTTTTCTCCTCCTTCTCCTCCTCATCCTCTTGTTTTCTTTTCGCATTCTCTTCTTCTTTTTCAATCTTTTCATTCCGTGTTCTAATTTACTCTTTTTCCTCCTTGTCCTCCTTCTCCTCCTTTTCCTTTTTTATCAGGAGGAGGAAGAGGAGAAGGAGGAGAAAGAGAATGGGAAGAAGAAGAAGAAGACGACAAAAAATGTGACGGAGGAGATGAGAAGTTTGTGGAGGAGAAGAAGAAAAGAGAGAAATTAGAAGAAGAAGAACAACAACAACAACAAGAACAAGAACAAGAACAAGAACAAGAAAAGAAGAAGAAGAAGAAGAAGAAGAAGAAGAAGAAGAAGAAGAAGAAGAAGAAGAAGAAGAAGAAGAATCCCAAAGGCTCTTTTCAGGGCCATTCCATTACCTCGAAAAGATAGCTATTCTCTGTTGTCTAAAAACATTTTAGTCGATTTTTTGTGTGATAGATTTATGTCCATAAATCTTTGTATGTCTATGTCTCTGTCTACGTCTCTAACCCTGTCTCTATGTATGTGTCTCTATTTTTCCTTAGAGTAACGCCCCTTGGCACATTGTTCCACCCGACTGAGGTCAGCTACTTGCAACATTGTTTGCCAGTGTCCAGTACCGTAACGTCACCCCTGTTCAATTTCCCTTGTTCCTATACAGTCCCATCCATGTTCAATCCCGATCTAGTGCCCCAGATATTCCCACCATGTTAAATTCCCATAGACTGCCCCAGAGTACAACCCCCTGTTTTTCCTTATATGTTCTTATATGCCCCACGGTATCGACACTCACTACTAACGGTGCTCTCGCATCTGTGCACCCATCTACAGCATATTTTGTTTGTTAATGTTTCATCTGTTTGGCATTATTTCTGTACCGTCAGAAAATGACGTTACAACGTACACGGTACAAATATTCGCTAAATCAATTGTATTTAATACAATTAACTAATTACAAATTATTCACTTGTACCTATTAGCTTAGCGCATTTAAATTTTGTATTCTCGTATTGTTTACCTTTTACTAATATTTATTGATATTCAGCATTATCTTACATGCAAGTGTATTCATATCATCATTGTGAATCTCTCCTGATGAATAAACTGTTGCTGTGAAAGACGCAGTTCCGACAGTGACTATCAATTTTATTATTTTTCTGATCCAAAGTAGTTGAAAACAGTGATATTTGTCGTGAGATATCTATCTATCTATCTATCTATCTATCTATCTATCTATCTATCTATCTATCTATCTGTGCTGTTTGAAGAGATTAAAGGGCAGATGGTCGGAAAAGCAGTTTCTTAATTGATAAAAGAATCACTGTAACTTACTTTTGTTGCTTTACTCTGGTAAATTATAATTCATGTACTAGACTATTCGATCTACAAAAAAATAAAAAAATAAAAAAAATTTAAAAAAATTGAAAATGAAATGATTCTTGCTTGTATAATATTTCATCTGTTCATACGTTATGTAAAAGCATCAGCCAAGATGTTTATTAAACGATAAGAATAAATAGCCTGTTAAATATACAGTATTATTTCAGAAAAGGAGAACGGTGACGGTACTCTTAGACATTTTGGCAGAGTTAAGGAGACTGATGCAATTGTATCAGACTTCATTATTACGACCCAAGAGAAAAAGACCTTCCCGAGTGAAACAGCCCAACCCTGTTACAACGCCTGATACACCCGCCCTAGTGATTCTTCTAGAAAATGTCGATTATTTAGATGAATCTTGTAATTATTTCATGTGATACATACAGAAGACAAAGCTACACATTTTCCGTGTAATGATTGTTCCTTAAGCAGATTCATGGCAAATGTTTGTTTCACAATATCTAAAAAGGACCACATCCTTGGAACTGCAGCAATAATGAATCCAGTTTTATTTATAAATGAATGCTCTATCAATTGCTCAGTATATAAAATTATATTTTCCGTGAAAACACATTTCTTGGACTTGCGGACGGTTTTGTTATACGCCTAAACCTTTTCCGAATAAATCATAAAACATCACGTCAAACTACTTTGAGATTAATTATTAGTAATAGTTATAACATAAAACAATAAAATGGTGAGTATTTTGGACTATTTATCTATTTTGCTCCGGTATTTATGGTGTGTTACGGAAGTTTTGGTTTGTTCCTGGTTGTTCCGGTAAATAGTTGGATCGTAAGCGGGTCAAAGAGAATCCTTGCTTGATCGGTGTTTGTATTGAAATTTGTGTAACTTTAGCATGATATCTCAATATTGATTGGCGCTTTTAAAAGCTCCCATAAAAAGGCGGTGATTTTAAGCATCGAACGACCCTTTTCACGATGCAACAATTTTAGTAAGTGTTAAACGTAAGGAAATCTTATGTTATTTCGTGTTTCACAAAGATATCCGTAGGAACATTTCTTACGTCTAAGAAATACTTTGCGTAATCTACTCTTTTGGTAGATAATAAATCGTACATTATATATATAATACTAGGGCAAGATAGCCTGTAGTCCTACACGTAAGACCTTGACGCTGATATTTGTTTTGGGCGTCTAGACGCCCAAAACAGAAAATCAGCGTCGAGGTCTTACATGGAGGACTGGATAGCCTAGAACGCCGTATTATTACATTATTATCAGTGGGTCTTGGTGACCATTAGTCCTACAATGTAAGACGTATCGGGTGATGTGTCTTACGTTGTAGGACTAGGTGAACACACAGGTGCTCGACGAGAGCTTGATCATTTGATGTTAAGAAAAAAAAAAACAATAATCTGAAGGAAACAAATCATACAGTGACTAAAATACCTCAGATTACCCCCATGACACGTTCTGACTTTGGACCCTCTCTATCATACTATATGGGGTCATGGGGGTAATCTGAGGTACTTTAGTCACTCTGTGTGTTTTTTTTTCCTTCAGATTATTGTTTTTTTCTTAACATCAAGCTCGCGTCAAGCACTTGCAGGTGAACAATGCTAAGAACTACTGGGAAGCACTCGGAACTACTAAGAAGCACTAACAGGCTCTAAGTGCTAAAAGTTGGGCACTAAGAACATAGTAAAGCATTAAATTACCCCCAAAACATACATGGTACTAAAATAAATTGATATTGTTAACACGGGTCGTAACAGGTGCAACGCATCTTGAGTATCAGGAAAGACAACTCTGTCAGGGCTAGGCATGCTTACTATTCTGTGAATATATGATAATTATCCACCATAATTGTCATCATTATCATCATCAACAACAACATCATCGCCATCTTCAAAAGCAGCAGCAGTAAAACATAGCATGAATTATGTTAAAATGTTGAAACTGTCTCGTAAGAGCCAACTATAAGTGTATTACCCACATCATTTTCCAAATTATTCATCATCAAGAACTCTACTATTTAAGAACACCTACAAGAAGAAATGGAACCTACATTTTCTTTAAAATATATAAATATATATTATTTACTTAATGCTTCAAGAGACACTAAGAAGCACTAAAAAGTACCATTTAGTACTGTGAACTTTTTAAAACACTTTAGTGAACTTAAAAGCATGCATAATAATTGCAATTAGTAATTAACTATTGTTGTCATATTATGGAATGTAACAATATACTAGTTTCACAATATATCATGATATTAATTTCAGCAGTTGAAGAACTGTGAATCTTTTTCCCGTGCCTTGAAAACCGTATTATCGTTTCATAATGTACATATATATCTGATGGTCATTTTGGGCCTGAGCTTACAGTCGTTTCCTACCTAAAAGGATGGTTGTTACAAACCTGTTCATGTATATGATCCAAAAATATTACACGGTCTCTCGAGTAAAAGAAAAATGGCCTATTCAAATATTGATTATTTATTAACAGATTTTAACTTATCATTGATACCATCAATGTTTTCAAAAGTAAAAAATGTTCAAAGAAATGCATGCTACCACTACCAGCAAATAGAAAAGATACATATGTTCCAGATTGAAATAACTCAATAACTGCCTGTTTTTGTAATCACCGAAATTGACAAAAGGTGTCATCTTCTCATGCCTAAAGTGGCTGCATGAGGTTAGTGTTAGGAATGGTCAGCCTGATGTCAGAATAATGCGACTGGGTGGGACATGATGCTACATGTCTGCGGCGTGATGCCTCAGTGCAAGATATCCCTATGAACTGCCACACTGCAGACATTGTAGCATTTTAAATGAATAATTGTTAAATCTATGTTAAAAATCCAATTCACACACACACACCCTTGTAAAACCCACAAAATGGGGACATCTTTATTTGAAAAAATTTCGGGCGACAAAGATCTGTTTTACTATGCATTTGATATTTAAATGGTCATTATAATTGATTTGTGCTTCATTTTCAAGAAACAATGTATCAGTCTTTTTATGAGTCATAAGTAAATGTCAAGTAAATGTCACCGTTTTGTAAGTACCATGTCATGGTTTTGTGTATGAAAATATTCCCTTTTTACATACCTTGCCAAGTACACGTGTATGAAAATTAATCATGTTTATGATAATAATCACAATCAGTATGGAAAAAAAAAAATATCAAAACTTGGCACACGAAGCCGTAAATGTTTCGTAATCAAAGCGCAAAATGCGTGCAAGTGGACATACTTGTTGATAATCGCCAAATACACAATTCCTTGTATTTAAATGTTCTCATCCAGTATGAACCTTTGAAGAGTGTATATATGAAATGCCTCAGGCCACCCACCATAACTTTCACCTTAGTATGAACCTTAATACCATATCTGAGTGTTCTGAATGAACAGGTCATTAAGCGAATACATAATTTATGCGGAGAAAAAAAATAATTTACTTACTATTTTAAGATATTAAGAGCGTGTAGATTGCATATGACCTATGATACAGACCAGAAACGTTCGTTGTAATTATGTATTAACAGTTCCTTTGTTAAAGTCTGATTAGCTCAAATGCATTAAATTCTATTTAATATTCAGTGAAATATAATACAAAATGAAATGAAAATAATACCTGGATATCACATGTTTTACAAATATTGTATGGTCCAGGGACTCATGTTACAAAAAAACGTACATGCAAGATTTTCTTCAGTTTTTACGTATGATATTCGTAGGTAATTATGGGTGTTTCACTAACGAGATTTATGTATGTTTTTCATAAGTTTCCCTTACAATTTTGTGCAACTTTACGGCAAGTGCTAGGCAGCCGTACGTGTCAAAATTTATCGTAAGAATGTTTGTGGAGAGCAAGAGCCAGTGTTTATAAATGTTCTCTGTAAAACAGATAAATACGTCAATCATACATTGTTATGACCATGTAGTTTAATTACTTGTGTGTTAAAATTTGAATTTTTTTTATTTCATTTTTGTATCATTATATTTTATTATGATGATGATTATGTTCACGGGATCTGATATTTTTGAAAGAAACATCGTGTTTATTTAGAACGTAATTATGACTCTAGGCTTGCGTAAGCATTATTTTAGATTGCCGACTGGACAAACAACCGGTGTAAATAATTGGTTGTGGCCAAGGTCATTTTTCTAAGCATATGTGATTACATCGTGTACTGCGATTGTTAGATGATGAAATAACCACGCGTTCTTCGTGCGTGTGCATTAAATGGCGTTTTAGTTCGGTTTAAAAACACTTAGGTCCCTGTGAAATAGTCAGTCATTCTTATGCCTTGAGAAGAAGGTATTATTTTTCTTGTGCTGGAAAGAGTTTATTTTTCTTTACATCTGTAGAGCTCGAGATGTGTCTTGTTATAGATGACAGCTATAGGAGTTCATCTACGTTTAAATAATACTTTTGTTTTCCCTGGAGAACTCCACAAGTGGTTTAGGACAAAGACATTCAGTGAGATTCATTCAAAATTGGAATAGTACAGTACAAATTGTGGTTCAATGTGAAGTTCTGGACATTTGTGTAAAGACTTCATCTGATATCATCATCCTCCATCTTGGAACCAACTTGAGATTCAAACTAGATTCAGTTAGAACTCTTTTTATTGTTAGGACTTATATATTTTCACAATTCGGGGATACATGTTTGGATGTTCTTCACAAACCGTATGTCCTATTTTATATTTTCACCTTTTCACCGTGTTTTCTAGGGAAATACATTATTTGTGTTAAAAGTTACAAAGCTTGTTGTCTACACTCGTTTCTTTTGTTACTTTTGTATTTAGCCAATACGTAACAAAACGAAAATTGGGAAGCTCGTCCTTGGGATATATGAATTTGGCTGATATAAGAATTTGGCTAAAATTGAAATTTAAATTCCCCTAGTTTTAATCCCAAGTTCTATTTCACCTTTTACTTGAAATCTTAATGAAAACAACAGGCTTTCTATCACATTGTCGTTATCAAAAAAGGAGAGTTTTCTTTCTAACCCAACTCAGGAGCAGTTGGATAGTCTGAAGAAGGATGAGTTGCTTGAACTTGCCAAAAAGTATGAACTTTCTGAAGCAAAAGCTTCCTTGACAAAACAAGAAATTACAGATATTTTGATTCAATGTTTGGTAGGGGAAGAGTATTTTTGACAAAAGTGTTTTGGCATCAGTCAGTAAGTCTATGACAGACACTGACATTAAGGTAATGGAATTAAAAATGAAATACAAGATGGAAGCAGAGTTGAGGAAGCTCAAGCTTCAGAAAGAGGAAAAAGAGAAAGATAAACAAATGCAAATGGAATTACAAAAAGAACAAATGAGATTACAATTTGAAAAGGAGGAGAAAGATAAACAATTGCAATTTGAAAAAGAGGCGAAAGAGAGACAGGAAAGAGAGAAAGATAAACAATTACAATTTGAAGAGAAGGAGAGAGAGAGACAGGAGAGGGAGAAAGATAAACAGTTACAATTTGAGAAAGAGAAGGATGAAAGGGAATTTCAAATTAGAATGAAAGAAATAGAGCTGGCAAGTGAAAAGAACGATTCCACTTCTCGTACAAATTCAAAGTTTGACATTGTAGGAAATATCAAGTTAGTACCCACTTTTAGTGAAAAGGATGTAGATAAATATTTTATTCATTTTGAAAATGTTGCTGAAAATTTGAAATGGCCAAGGGAGTATGGGAGTAATTATTGCAAAGTGTACTTTATGGCAAGGCCCGAGATATCTATATCTCTGTCAGTACATCAAACTTCTCAACTTCAAGGTGATGCAATTGTGATTTTCCACGTGTGAAGTTGTGAATAGGTAATTCAGCTTGAAAGAAATTCGCCCCCTCATCTATGTTGAACCCGCTATCAACCATGACAACATCTCCAGGCAAGAGATTATCAAGAATCCGAGATTTTTCTGTAATGTATTTGTCAGACGTCCTGCCACCCCAACCTTCAGAAATAAAAGTAATTACACCGGGGGGGGGGGGGGCTATCCCTCTCAGATGCTTGACTGTTTGATTATGCTTATAATTGGAGTATGTGTAGACCTTGTTTAGAGCACTACTTGGCCTTTCCGTAAACAGTTCAAAACAATCGAGTACAACAACTACCTTCTCCCCAAATTCCTTTCGAAAAACACATATTGATTTTCTCAAGTTTTCTCATGTTGGCCACCTTACTAAAAGATTCAGCCTTGTATGAAGTACATCAAGGGTGGAGTGGAAACTTCTCTGAACAGTTGCTACAGAAACATCTAGTTGGTGTGCCATGTCTTTGAAAAGATAATTCATTCGAAGTTCCAGCATACACAATAGAAATTCATTCTTTCTTGAAATACTTTTTATATTGCTATTCATGTGTCCCTCAATAAAGTTAAAGACTAGTTTTAAAACTTCAAACTTTGGCATACCTGTATAAAACCCTGCTTTTTCCATATTCTTTTCATACTACTTAAGGCCCTACAATCCCCTAATATCAAATTTTCCATTTTCTGAAGCTTCGATGAGCCTCGACTTGTTGTCATTCCACAAGCTGTTGAATTTCTTTAATCGTAAGGTCAATCGGGATTTCTTTACACTGTGATTCATCTTCTGTCGGTTGCTGAAGAACTGATTCACTACTTCCAGCATCACACTGAGCAGAAATGTCACATGCAGTATACTCAGGAGATGCTGATTGTTCTTCATTGACACTTTAGGTGAAATCATTGTGCCCTTTTTTAATGGTAGAAGTGAGCCACCTGTATCTGTTATTGCCCCTTTATGTTTGCGTTGACTAGCGCGAATAAATCTCTTATTGGCTAGATGTACATTTGGAATAGGTGAAGAAATCTCTCGTTTTCCTAGATGCAGCGATGGCAGCCATGATAGGTTGGTTTTGTCATGCAAGTAGGCTTTTATACCTGCAAAATAAATAATATGTAGGAAAAGGGTGGGGTGTCTATTGATTTGACAATATTTCTAAATCTAATAAACTTACATCTAAATGACTCTGATGACCAAAGCCATCTTCTGCAATTAATTCAATGCTTACACGGTGAAATATTTGAATTGGAGTGGATGGGGTAAGATGTTACCTCAAACCAGCCTTTTTTTTATAACCCCCCCCCCAAAAAAAAACAATTGTATTACCATTTATCGTTTTATATATCAGAAGATAGAATCAGGGCCATAGAGAGCGATCACTGGCCCTGGGTTAAGAAACACTCGAGCCTCTCCTAGTTCTTGTTCAAACAAAATTTTTCTTTTATAAAATAAAAAAGTGTTGTTCAGACTGGGCCCCGATTTACCCCCCCCCCCCCGGACCTGGATAGAATACACTAAAAATAAAATAAAATAAAGGGAAAATTCAAAACTCACCACCAACAAAATGTTGAGAGCAAACTATTGTTCGTTCCCACTTTTCCTCCGTTTTGATGTCCTTTCTGCTGACAGCTGCTTTCTATAATCGATGCCTTTCTTCCAACAGTTTTCATGTTTCCTCTTCTTGATCCGTGATGGTTTTAGGCATTTAAAAAACAACTTAGATCTTTCCGCACATCATGGCAGTTAGATCACCCAAAAATACCACAAATTGGCATTGTACAGTTTCGAGATACCAGTGTGTGTTTCCAACGGAATCAAAATGGCCGTGAAAACAACCCATAGTACCCGCAGCAGACTTCAGTTTTGAAGTACTTTAAGCCACCTTCTCAAGTCGTGCATGCTACCAATGCTGAAGCATTCTTTGTGAGCTTTCTTGTTAAACATAACCTGTCTTTCTCAGTTGGAGATCAGCAACAGTGACAGTGAAAGATTATTGCCTATTGTGAGGAAAACTAAAATGAACTTTAGTGCCTCCTTGGGTGCTGGAAATTTGCAACAATTTTAGTCACCACGATTAACCAGCAGGCAAGAAGCCTGGACTGTTTTGAAAACAAACTTACCATAGCCTGATTGAGGAAGTTCAAGACTGCCACAGCATCATATCATGACAAATAGCATGAAGTTTACGTATATCAGTAAATTTGGCTGCAAATAAAGTAGTACATGTGATCAGTGTAAATAATATGTTTTAGTTTTATTTTGGGATTTTCATATAATGCATTACGGACCATTGAAGTGGATGGAGTTAGTGTCATGATATATTTTTTCACTAATTGCATTCAAAATTCACTAATTTTTATCCCACTTTTCATTAATTGCGAGTCTGGAGGGTTGGCAGTGTATGATACACTATGGGTGAGTCTCTTTTCCTCAGACAACATTGTGATGTAGTTCATCCTAATGGGTAACTGCTGATTAATTCCGTAAATTATTAATTACCTTAATAGTGAGCGTTTAGAGATATATCTCTTTGCACATATGAATGTAGAAATTACACTGTTTGTTAAATCCATGGGAAAGGCCAATTTGTAGCTAGCATTCTTTTCCTTTGCTTGATTCAGCATTGTAAATATCGGAAGCAGATGACACAATATTTTCCTTCTATGTACATACATGTGTTGTAGCCCATACACCCCTTCGCAGAAACGGGACTTGTCCAGGAACTGGAAATGACTGTCGAGAATGGTCGCCTTTTACACTGAAAACTTTGGAGTGAAATGCACAGAAGATAATGGTGTTAGAGCCCCCTGGGCATAATGAGGTTTGAAATTATAAATCAGTAAATGACTGATTCTTTTATCTTGCTTGTGCGTTTCGTTTTTTAAATCAGAAGGGGGGGGGGGTACAAACAAATGGGGATTGATATTCAGACTACAGATGCATCCATATCATCAGAATGCAGCTGAACAGTTATAGTTGGTTCAGCTCAGTATCATGAATGATATCTGTGTCTGTAGCTTAGTGAATTTTTACCTTAGCATCTTGAAATATAGATAAATTTTCCTGATTGAAACATCTGCATTATTATATGTTTGTGATATAATTTGTCTAATGACTAGACATTCTTGTTTACAGGTGGCACATGATGACTGCCATAACTGCTTTGTCGTGTATCACAAATGAACTCTTCCATAACTCCACAGGCAACATGGTTTGTTACACAGACCACTCATTTCAAGGATATATTGAATGAGTAGTGTTTCTCTTTATGTTCATAGAAATGGTGTTGAAATCATTCGTGCGCAAAACAAATTCAGTAACTTTAGTTACATTATTAAGGGCCTATGTGAAAATTTACTGAGCTACAGTCTCAGATATCATTTAGATGATGAGCTGAACAAACTATATAACAGTATTGTCATGGTCATATTATGCATATTGTTTCCATATTCCAAGTAAATTTTGTAACCCAACTATTGTTTTCATTTGATTGTGTCTCATTCCTTATGAGTAGTTTTCTTTGGTTTTGTTTAGGTTTTTTAGCCTTTCGTGGCATCCAGGCATCCAAATACCTCCGCAAGTTGACATTGGGAATCGGAGGTAGCATATGGTAATATGAAACTGTCTGTTTTGCGTTTTTTGTGACCCTTTGGGTGTCTTGACACCCGTCCTC
>JAECUM010053069.1:0-14410 GCA_016617855.1 Megalonaias nervosa
TTTTTGTTCCCTATACACGATGACTGATTTTCATCTACGAAGAACATGAATTAAAACATGAATGAGCCCAAGTTCCTGAACATGTTCACGTTCAATGAATTTTGTTTATTGTTTTTAGTTTTGACCTGGTCCATAAAAAAGAAATAAAAACTACAGGTAGAGCAAGATCTTTTCATTTATGAGCAGTAAGCTTACCAAAGGCCTGACTGTGACCCTATGGACATCAGAAACATGGTCTGTACACGTTATCGTCTATTCACTATGCCATCACTGTGTCCATGCAGGTATAAATATATTATTTATTATTAAAACATAAGAATCAAGATGTAGAACAGAATCAGGGACTTCATATAGCCATGTCTTTTCATTATTAAATGTCATAAAGGTTCAATTTCCTTAACTTTAGGGAAAAAATTCTTCCTGCAAATATATTCATCAAGCAATGACAGTATCTCTTTCACTAAAGGAGATGTTTGGTTTTAGATTTACCCTGTTCTTGTAATCGTTAATGTTTTTATGATGATAATTTTCTTGTTGTTGTTCATTTATCGCCAGCAAACTAAACCAGTCAGTTGAAGAACTCTATTCAAGATATCAGAGATAATTTGTTGATACAGAAAGGATAATTTTGGCCGAATATTCAGTACATTATTGACAGATGAGGTAGGAAACTGGTCTGTGACGGCCGAGAGTTAAAATGCGGCCGATAGCCCGAGGCGAGTAGACTAAGGGAGGTAATTCCATTTGGACGTATCAAAATGAGCTGGTTTAGTATTTAAAACGTTCATTTTTATTCAAGGAGATCTCTCTCTCTCTCTCTCTCTCTCTCTCTCTCTCTCTCTCTCTCTCTCTCACACACACACACACACACACACACACACACACACACCATTTATAAATCGAATGAAGACATTCTCTTCTCATGAAGAAATTTCGTTTAGGAAAATCATTTAAATAACATTATCTAGCTCTTAAAATAGCATACGGGAGAGACATTTACATTACAACAAACAATTATTGCGACCATTTCAACAATATGGAAATAAGGGGAAATACGGGATTCAGATTTAATGTTTGATATACAACAAACTTTTCCTGTTTCTATATAGGAGTTTTGTATGAAACTCAGCGCCATCGCTCAAGAGAAGGAACATGCGTACAAATAAGAAATAATTTAGGTTTTTTGTGTAATATGATCTGTTTGTTAATTCCATCATCTATCAGTCTGTTTTAGTGATCTGTTGGATCTTTCAAGTGTCTGTTTGACTGTCTGTGTGGGTGATATACTTAGTAATATCCCGCCATGCACTGAGAAGGTGTAACATTGGGATCTAGAGAAGTCAAATCTGTGAAATTTCCAAATTAAGGAAATTTTAAAATAGCCTTTAACATACATTTTTATATAAGCACATGAAGAAAGTGCAAACTTAAGAAGTCGCTATTTTGTTTTAGAGACCCGTATTCAACGCTTTATGATGCAGCGTTGGGTCATCATAAGATGGTCATTGAATCATCATAAGATAGTCATTGGATAATCGTACCATAGTCATTAGATCATCATAAGATAGCCATTGCATCATCGTACGATAGTCATTGGATAATCGTACGATAGGCATTGGATCATCATAAGATAGTCATTTGATCATCGTACGATAGTCATTGGATCGTCATAAGATAGTCATTGGATCATCGTACGATAGTCATTGGATAATTGTACGATAGTCATTGGATCATCGTACGATAGTCATTGGATCATCATAAGATAGTCAATGGATAATTGTACGATAGTCATTGAACAATCGTACAATAGTCATTGGATCATCATAAGATAGTCATTGGATCATCATAAAAGAGTAACTAGATCATCATATAAAAGGTAATTTGATCATTGTAATATAGTCTTTGGATCATCATAAATAGTCATTGATTATCTTAAGATAATCATTGGATCATCGTAAGACAGTCGTTTGATCATCATAAATAGTCATTAGATCATCAAGATAGTTATTGGATCGTCAAAGAAAAGATGTCAAGTATGTTTGTCAATCAGCCATACAGTAAAATGACTTGAAAGATGTCTATTCGGATTTCGTTGCATGCTACTACCATCTATTGCGATACCAGTAAGAGATTAGTATGTCTTGGCAAAACAGGTTATCTCTCAAGACGGGTGTACTGTTTTTTGAATGTTTGCATACTCTTGGTATAATTTCTAATGTTATTTGTATAAAGTGTTATCTCGTCGTATTCTAATGGTAAAAGAGACGAATTTAATCTCAAAGATAATCATCTGTTTCGCTGAATGGTGTTAAAAATTACCACAATGCAATCCTTTAACAGTCTGTAAAAAGATCTTTAAATTTTGTTTCTTTATGAACAGATTATTTATTCAACGGTGGCTAACTTCTTGAATGATAACAATAAACTCATTGAAAATATAACACATTTTTAGACAATTCACACAATTATAAACTACTACGATTTAAAATGTAGCTAATTTACTTTAGATTCTCAGCCTTTCATTTACCTGTGAAAAACTTGAGAAAGTATAATAAGGGAAATGACAGGTTATGAGCAGGTTTTGTAAATATTGACATATGATATAGACTGTAACCCACGTTGTCATCGCTCTTTTTCAAACTTCTGGGAGGTGGCAGTCTAGGCACACTTAAAATAGCAGACATAGAAAATTATGTAGGATGAAGTGAAATTAATTGACCTATTGAAAACCTGCCCTAAGTTCGGCGATTGACAAAAGAAAGGAGTAAATGTATTTTATCTGAAGAGTAGTGATTTGCTTGCAGATAAGAGACACTATTATGTAAACAGTGGTTCAAAGAAAATTCAAAATAGTCGTTAGAAGACACTTCAGAATCAGGCAGAGGAAAATTTCGAATGAAAGCTGTATTCATACTCCATAAGTGGACATTAACTCCACTGTCTCCAAGCATCATTCTTTATTTAAGTAATAGGCAGGTTTTTTGAGAAAACTACAAATTAAGGCGGAGGTGGGGGGGGGGACACAGAAGAGATTTAGGACATGATCATGAAAACAATAACAGTGACAGGATTTGATGAGACATATGACAGGATTTGATGAGACATATGACAGGGTTTGATGATACATATGACACGTTAGATGAGAATAATGACATGGTCTGATGAGACCTTTGACAGGTTAGATTGGACCTATGACTAGTTTGATGAGACCTGTTACAAGGTTTGATGAGACCTGTGACAGGGTTTGATGAGACCTATGACATGGTTTGACAAGACCTTTGACGGGTTATGAGACCTTGGACAGGTTTGATGAGACCTTAGACAGGATAGATGAGACCTATGACAGATTTGATGAGACCTATGACAGAGTTTGATGAGACCTTTTACAGGATTTGATGAGACCTATGACAGGGTTTGATAAGACTTATGACAGGGTTTGATGAGACCTTTGACAGGACTTGATGAGACATATGACAGGGTTCGATGAGACCTATGACAGGTTTGATGAGACTTTTTCAAGGTTTTGGAAAATAAAATAGGTAGATTCCGGATTTTAATTTCAGCAGAACATAACGGAAACAAGCTTAATCCTCATTACAGTTTTGATAGATACTTTGATAGAAATTCTTAAATATATGCCGGTTTAAGCAGTAGAAACGTATCAGTTACCTACAGCATCCATGTCAGAGAAAGTAGTATATAGGCCAGAATTGCTAAGGGGGTACTCCGCAGATATTATAAACTTCTGAAAGAATGACAGATGAAAGGTGAAGCAGTTTGTATTTGCAACATGCACATTGCAGAGAATATTATTTTCATGCATGGTGGCTGAAATTTCATTAGTTATTATTCTTATAGAAACTGTACATGATCTAAGCACACAGCTGACCAATATGACCAAAATGACTGCTCCCTTGTGCTAAAAACATCAGCCTAAATTAGTGTAAAATACGCTATTTTCAGCAGTTATTAAAATATGGAAAATAGTTTTTTCCAGACTAGACAGTACCAGTTTCGGACAGTGCAATGAATGAATTACTAAATATATAAAATGTGAAAAAAAGTTATCGGCCTTTTTTTTAACAATTTACCTCTGCTGTCCAGGAAGTGAAAATGACCAAGAAAAGCTAGCAGTTGTTTGATATGTGCACATCTGAAGCAAAGTCAAGTTGTATAATCTATAATACACCCGTGAATCAAAAACCAAAATAAAGGGAATTAAAAGTTCTTTAAGGGTTTCAAAATAACTCCCCTCGTGAAATTAATCAGTCTGAGTTTCTGAGGTGAGCCAGAAGTTACCTCCGGGAGATATAAGATTTCTCGTTAAACTGTCTAAGGACGCGTGTCGGAAAGTGAGGGACAGAGAAGGAGAGAGATGAAAATCTCGAATAAAGCACAAGGTTAGTCTCAAGTACATACAATGTGCTCATTGATGTAAGTCTGAATTTATTCATTTTAAATTCATACTTGAATTTTCCTTGAGTTCAGAAATAATCATTCATGTTATATGATTCATGTATTGTAAGAATGACAGACGCTATTTCGTTATATGAATGAGTTCGGATTTAGTTGTTTTGTATGTAATAAAACCATGTAGTGAAAGACTTGATGCATTTCTTCTGATACAAATTGTGTGAATATGTTTGTTATCTTTCTTAAATGATTTGTCTCAATGATGCTGAGGATTGATTTTTTTTGGTCTGAAAATGCATGTCAAAGAATTACTAGCAGTGATTTTTAAAGGACCGGAAGCACAAAGTGATGCTGTCACGCCGGCAACGTGAGCTCGATCAGGCACTCGATCATATGTTGAAATTTGTTGTATCAGTATAACCTAAGGGCTAATTGAATTTCGTCTAATTTTGAATCTCCATTTCCAAGAGATAGTGAATCATTCACGTGACATGTTCAATTTCATTTTGTTTATGTAATTGAATAAATTGATGGCGGGGGGGGGGGTCATTGGGGGCTCGTGTTATTTTATTTTATATCTCTGCTCAGATCTCTATTATTCCATCCTCTAATTTCATATTTATTTTATTGTTCACTCGATCCCAGTAATAACACCGTGGTCGATCATCTCCTAGATAACGATAACCAAAACCCATAAGGAGTCGGGGAGATCACACATCGTCACCACCTCCAATCAAGATGCAAGACCCGTTCAGATGCACGGCACAAATACGCCTGATTCCTTAGCTACAAAGCTTTTCTACTGCTAAAATCAAAATGTTGCGTTTCATTTTACATCATACATGTCAGTTGTTTCGTAAATTCTTTATACTTAACATAAAGTTTTGGAACTTTAAAAGTTTATATTTTGTTTACCATCCCTCCCATGCACACACCACCTCCACCACCAATGTCCCCAGTAAGTGCCCATATAAACGTTTTGTGAATAGAAACTTTATATGGTGTAGAAAATAAACTGAAAACTTTGATGAAATCACTATCACGAAAATATCTATCCTAAGATAGTTATTTTGGTCGCCTTTGGAAGGTAATCAATTATTGCGAGTTTTAATCTTTATAATTTTATTTGAAATAAATCACTTATTTTACAAAGGATATAGCATCCTATTAACATCACTTGCAACATACTTTGATAAAGGGAAGTGACAAAATTTGCTAACATGTGTGCTTGCTTAACGTCAGTTAAACGGATCTTTGAATCGTTCTTCATCACGAACAGACTATTTCTTTAAGATGTGGCTATTCTGTTAAAAACGTAACACACCTCTGTAGATCACACAACTTTCATTTACCTACATAAAACTTCTTTCATTCCAAACGATTCTGATTGATCCTATAACTTTCATTTACTTGTGAAATAGCTGAGAAAGGAAAGCTATGCAAAGGACAGGTTATAAACAGATTTTGTAAATAAAAATATACCGGTGGAATGTTTCCCACCTTTCATCTGTAATTTTCACACCCATGGTTGGCGGCAATCTGGGGAGACTCGAAATGTCAGACAGAGACATCTTGTTATGATGGGGTCATATTAAGTGATCTCTTCAAACTCTGCCCTTAATCTCTGTACAAAAATATAAAGAAATGTACTTTGCTGGCAGATAAAGTACATTGTGTTCGGATAAAATAAGTACTTTGTTTGCAGATAAGAGATTCCATTATGCAAATAATCCTTTTAAAGCAAAGCATGTTAACTTGAAGAATAAGAAGAAAATTGCTAAGCAAAATTTAACATAAGGACTTCTTGTTCACTGCACGAAAGTGGGCAGTAACTTCACTTTGTCAAAGTTTTATTTCCTATATCAAAACATGTTTTGCTTAAAACAAAATACAAATTAATTAAAAGATGAAGAGATTTAGGAGATACCTTTAAACTCCGATTTGCAATAGATGGTAAGCAGTTTAAACATTAAAGTTGTGAAAGATTGCAAAAGAGTGACATGGTTTAAATTGGAAACATTATATTTAAAAAAAAAAAAAAAATAGATTCTACATTTAAATTCTTCCTCCACCAGTTACACTCGCAGCTATGTATAGCCTATCTTGCGCTGAGAAATGGCGTTAACCCCCAAAACAACAACAGTTTCTACAATCTCTGCGGATACGCTTAATCGTTTCCATCAGAAAAAAAATGCAAGTTTGTAAATTCAAACGCTGACATTATCCTGAAAATATGTTGCAGAGATAGAAATATTTCTGCGAGGACGACATGGGCATACTAGAGATTACAGTGTTACTAGTAAGTGACGTAAGAGATTCCATTCCATGGCTATAGATAATTCTGTTATCAATGATGAACGTTGTATTCACATAAAAGTAGATGTAGTCTGTATTCAAAATATTTGTTGAAAAAATATAGAACTCAAACTAGGAGATATTGATCACTTTGAAATACAAGATACTAACACGCTCTCACAGTGTCATCATATCATCCTTTAGATATATTAATCACTGTTTAAATACCTTACTAATAATTGTCAGGGTTTTCTTTGCGACTTTATTTGTTTGCTTAAATATATCCCCTATGGGGTATAATTTTATCCATGGATACCAAATTCATCCAAGCTATAGAATTCAACAAAATGCTTGCATAAAAACAAATTCACCCAATCAATAGAATTCTACAAAATGCTTATATAAAAACAAACTCATTCAAGCTTTAGAATTCTACAAAATGCTTGCATAAAAACAAATTCATACAATCGGTAGAATTCCACAAAATGCTTGAATGAAACAAACTCATCCAATCTGTAGAATTCTAACAAAAAAATGTTTGAATGAAACAAATTCATCCAATCTGTAGAATTCTAACAAAATGCTTGAATGAAACAAATTCATTCAATCTGCAGAATTCTAACAAAATGCTTGAATGAAACAAATTCATCCAATCTGTAGAATTCTAATAAAATGCTTGAATGAAACAAATTCATCCAATCTGTAGAATTCTAACAAATTGCTTGAATGAAACAAATTCATCCAATCTATAGAATTCTAACAAAATGCTTGAATGAAACAAATTCATCCAATCTGTAGAATTCTAACAAAATGCTTGAATGAAACAAATTCATCCAATCTGTAGAATTCTAACAAAATGCTTGAAACAAATTCATCCAATCTGTAGAATTCTAACAAAATGCTTGAATGAAACAAATTCATCCAATCTGTAGAATTCTAACAAAATGCTTGAATGAAACAAATTCATCCAATCTGTAGAATTCTAACAAAATGCTTGAATGAAACAAATTCATCCAATCTGTAGAATTCTAACAAAATGCTTGAATGAAACAAATTCATCCAATCTGTAGAATTCTAACAAAATGCTTGTATAAAAACGTAGAGTAAGAATAAACAACAGTAAATAAAATGTATCATTTGAATCAGCTTTGAATAAGCAACAGTAAATAAAATGTATCATTTGAATCAGCTTTGAACAGGCAACAATAAATAAAATGTATCATTTGAATCAGCTTTGAATAAGCAACAGTAAATAAAATGTATCATTTGAATCAGCTTTGAATAAGCAACAGTAAATAAAATGTATCATTTGAATCAGCTTTCATAAGTGTTGATTCTCGGCATCACTGCTACATCAAATTACTACGACGCATATTCATTATTTTATCATTTTGAAAGTCTTGCAAACCAAGTTACTATCGACAGAAAAAAAATACAAATTAATAGTCTTGTCAAATGTTCAAAAATTTAGCCAATGTAGATATAGTCGTTTATGGTGTTTGTATATTAAACATAGTTGAATACAATATTACAATATTTGAAGAAGAGTGTCAGCTGGATGCCAAATTGTTCAAAAACTATCAAGATCTGGCCTTGGTCTCACACAGTTTCTCTTCAGATGGATATTTGACATTATCATTGCTCATGATACGTTAGCCAATATTAATATTTTTTATCAAAGATAGAGAGAGTAGAAAAAAAAAATCACATGCGTGCTTTAACACTGAATACGTGGAAAGCTCATATTCTTTTAGAAAAGAGTCGATGAATTCCGCAAATGCGAGAAAGTTCTCCTAATTCCTCAGCGTTAAATCAAGTTGAATATTATGTAAAAGAAAAACAGAACAAAAGCCCCCCCCCCCCCGCTATTAAGTTAGTTTGAGGAAATATTTTGAGATATTTAGCGAAAGTGGTATCTGGAAGCTAAATTAATGCTTTGTGCCCCTTTATCCATCTCACCCCTCCGCATCCCTCTTTTTCAAGCACTTTGTTAAAAATATTGTTGATTTGTTCGTTGTCGATGTTTTTCGGGGCTATTTTGGGTTTGTTTATGGAACACACTCGTGTTGTGAAATATTTAGGACCGAAACATTTCCCAGCTAAATAGTCTTGTGTTCATGTAAACTACTTTGTGAAGTGCTGAATTTACCACATGAAACTTTGTTAACAAATTAACAATTACTTAGAAGTTCATTTTTATAATAAATGTCTTGCTCAATACGAAACATTCATAAATTCTATACGATTATCGTATTACTGAGTAAGAAGTAAGATTTATTCTTCAAATTTTTTTTTTTTTTACAGCCGTGAACAAGGAATAAGTACTATATGATCATTGCTAGATGTTCATTTAGTTTAAAAATCCGATTATACATTTTCTGATAGAAGAAAAAGAAATATCACATAATGCCCTTTAGTGAATTATTGGCTTAATCAGTCCCATTTGATTTAAATTTGATGATTTAGAATGGTTTGTTTTGGTACATGAAGCTAAATGGTTGTTTTGCAAGGCTGGCACAAGCTTATAGAAATAAAATCGTACGTTTCTGACCAAATAAGGCGTCAAATGCATTTTATTGGTGCTGTTGTCATGGTAACCATTTATTTCAGCAAGAGCACATTTCGCTAATATATGTCGCTGATTTGCAAATGCATATCGAAAAACCACAACATGTAGTTGGTGTTGTGGGTTTGAGGCTATTTTGCAGCACACGCAGACAGAGTTGAGATATCAGTGATATGTAGACCACTCGGCCACCAAGTGTACCGCCACAATATGTAAACATGTGTGTGTGTGCTTTTGTTGTTGTTGTTGTTGTTGTTGTTGTGTGTGTGTGTGTGTGTGTGTGTGTGTGTGTGTATGAGAGAGAGAGAGAGAGAGAGAGAGAGAAGGTATTAACTGGAGGCGTGGAGAAAACGTTGAACACAATCCGCGTTACTACTAGGGCCCACTCTGTTGTCATAATGGGATATTACTCTATGTTGTATCTTGTGTCTTATTAAAAGCAAGCTTTCACTGCACTACATTGTAACTTTCAGCACATGAACATTTTACCTGTGGAATACTGAAGAGTATTTACTTGTGGAATACTGAAGAGTATTTTAAAATGAAATCTGTCAATTGCAAATAGAAAATTTAGAGTGGAAGGAAACAGTTAACAATGTAATGGTGTGTAATATTTAAAAATGCACATAAAATCATTCAAATGGAATCTGAAGACACCGAACTGCACTATTGTAATATCATACATAACAAACTCAGTAATAAATATTGGCAGATATATAGATGCCATCTAGAAAGTGCATCCTGCACATACAAAAAGCCAGCACTGACCGATACACGTACATTTTAATTTAGTGAAGTCTGGATCTCCGCTGACCGATACACGTACATTTTAATTTAGTAGAGTCTGGATCTGCACTGACCGATACACGTACATTTTAATTTAGTGAAGTCTGGATCTGCACTGACCGATACACGTACATTTTAATTTAATAAAGTCTGGATCTCCACTGACCGATACACGTACATTTTAATTTAATAAAGTCTGGATCTTCACTGACCGATACACGTACTTTTTAACTCGAGTAAACATATAGATCATCCACTGACAGATTTACATGCATTATAATTCTAGCAAACATACCAACACTTCACTTTAAATGAAATATTTTACCGTGTTTCAAATTACGTTGTTTTTCCCATTATATGATATATAATCACTGTTACTGTTGTTTTCAGTAATTAAAACCTTTAAGGTAAAACGTTAATATTGGAAATCAATAGAAAATGTGTATGTACACACATCAGCGAAATATATATATATATATATAAAATGAGTATTGTCCGACTTGATACCAAACAAGCCAAATTCAATCTACACAAAACTATCTAGTTTTATAGCGATAGATGAGCCTAGATTAACACACACACACAGACACACAGACACACAGACACACACACACACAGGTTGTGGGACTTTGGTTTTGCAAATATTCGATTTTCTAAATACATAGAAAATGAACACACACGTGAAAAATTTTCTTGAATAATTTGTTTTTAAATATACACTGAAAGTTTCATATCGAAATAATGAAAACATTTCACATTGCTTGATGTTGGAGAATGTTTCTTATCTTGAATATTATCGTCCGTGAGTACTGATACCTAATTTCAAGCACGTGTACTATAAATAAAAGATTACTTTTTCCTTTGGAAAATATGCATTACACGTTCTTTGTTTCAAATCTGTCGAGTCAGTCATAATGAAATCGCACCCTTTTGTGGTGTCAAGAGGGTAACACCATTCATTAATGATTAGTGTAAGGAAATCTCCGTATTTTTTTTCGTAACTACCATACAGGTGAGTATCTTTGCCAATTTTGTCACCTTTCCATATCATCGAAACGAACTCGTATCAAAACCTATTTCATTTGAAATTGCTGTACTCTGTCACAATCATAAAAACAGCAGGCAAAATGCGACTATGTTAGTTTTATGAATGCACTATTTAAGTTTGTAAAGAGATACCAATTTTTATGATACCACAGGCCCCACACATTGTACACATATATGATTTCCTGGCAGTTAAATCAACAAACGGCCGCTGGTCAAAAGGGCAGTTAAAAAAAATGGACATCTGGTGTTTTATGAATCGTTTTATTTTAATATTCTTTCTCTAATACAGCCTCCCCTTCGGTCTTTATTTTTTTAATCGTAGGTATACACATGAAAAGTAGACAAAGTAGAGAATTAGCAAAGAAGCTGATGGCCAACCCATGCGCAAATGATTGGTTCATCTGTTCGTCTTTTTGCACTGAATGTAATTTGCTAAAACCTGAAGAATGAAATGGGATCAGCTCCTATCATATTAGTACTAATTAGGCAATTAAGAACTCTGAATTGAGATTTTTTGTAGAAAAAGATGGACATTTACTCAGTACTATCCTTCTGAGATGTGGTTTTATTTAAATTCAGAAGACAAACAACAAGCATTAGTACCCATGATTTATTCAATACCAGAAAACATATATTTAATTTATCCGATTTCGAAATATGATTGATGGGATATAAATGATTTGCCAACTGCCCACGCTTTCTTTATATATCGGCAACCATGCATTTGATTTGCTTTTGGACTATTGTCCCGCCCAAATAACTGTCAATTATAAATTTCCAATACATGCAGACGACAAATGGTGTTGCATATTTTAAGATCGATGACATTTGGCTGCAGATAATTTTCAAATTTGAATACGTAGTAATCTTTACTAAGCTCTTCATAATTGGACGCGAAGTAAACGTGAAATTGTGACGACCTTATTAAGTTTCTAGAAAATCGTTCCATTATGTATAAGCGGGGATATTTACCTCTATTGTTTTCATCACTATTTTTAAATTGGTAAGCACAGGAGGGATGGGAAATTAATACTCTTCACTGTAAGTTATTCCAAGACTAGTATAAGCTAAATGGATTCAAATCACATGTTTCGTTCACAAACAGCAGCATTTAAATCTACTCCATTCATCATCATATATACCTGTCAGATACATTTAATCTTTAAAAGGATTCATTTTTGTTTCATGAGATTGATTTGTTTATTCATTATTTATAGACTCAAGTCAAAATTATTACTTCCGGTCCAATACCCACGAATATTATCCCAGTCTCAGTTAAATATCCACGAATATTATCCCAGTCAATTTTTAGAGCATTTTTCCTGTTTTATTTTGGATAGAAAATTGAATGATTCAAAACAGCCACAAGCGAGCGAGGGACTCAAGTTTAGAGATAAACTTTAGTGCGATGCTGTGCCTTACGATCACCTCCATGTTATACCCTGTGACATTATTGGTATTGGCTTAAATTTAATTGTTTATTCTTTAGAATATGAACATTGTTGTGTGGTTGTCGTTATGGTTTTTGTCGACAGTGTGCACTAAGTAATGAGGCATTGTCGCTGATCCAAAGTGAAATATGTGACCCATTGTACAAGAACTTCACTGTGGTCTGACCTTTGAAGGTACTTTAGATTCACATATGTTTTATTAGGATTTGGACACAGTGGCTAGTTCAGTACTGAGCAACAAATCTGGAGACAATAATCGTAACCTGAATCCTGATATCATGATCATGCACTGTAGCCTCGTCGTAATACCTCTTTTTGTCTCCTGTAATTACCAGGCTACCGAGACAGAGTTTAGACGAAGATGCAAGAATATATTTTATTTACGTTTAATGTTAAGTTAAGATGACAAAGTTTAGCGATGATCGGAAAATATACAATGTTAATAACAAATTTATAAGTTTTGCCGATAACACTTATTCAATTATTGTTTAATGAAATGACGTAGTTAATTTCTTCTCCACGAGGTTCCCCTGCTTGGCAGCTAGCGGAATCGATTTGCTGTCCGGCATGCGGTGTGTGTGTATGTATGTGTGTATCTGTGCGTGCGCGAGTGTGTGTGTGTGTGTGTGTGTGTGTGTGTGTGTGTGTATTTTTGGCGGATGATATTAAGTTTCAAATCTTTTATTAGTGAAAGTGAAGAGTCTCTTGGTTAAAAATTAGCATTTAGCCACTGTTTATAAAGCAAGAGGATGAACAACGAAGGAGTTGGTGAATGAAGAGGAGATAAAGAGAGGAATGAAGAAAAATGAAAAATAGTCAATTAAAATGTGTCATACATTGTGTAGAAAGTTCAGGAAATTGGGAGAAAAGAAAGGGAGGGGACAAGAACAAAAAAGCGAGATTAAAAGTGAATAGTACTTTCTTCTAGAGTGAGTCACTGCGGAATCGATGGTGAATCATTTGGAAAAATAGGGGAAATTGCTGTTTGCAGCTGTTCATGACCCGTTGAAGTGCATGCGTTATAACAACATGTGTGCTTTAGTAAATTGTTTTGACTTTTGAATACATTTATGAACGGTACCGAACATACGAGTGTTTAGTTCAGGCGGAAGCGTAGTGTCACCACACAAGAAGGCATTTAAATTACAATACGGTGTGTGGGATTGAAAAAGTTCGATGCGCTGATCTTGGTAATAAACTCAAGACAGAAATTGTGCAGTGTGCACTCTACAGTTCCACATCTACATCTGATTATATTCTTTGTTGATTAAGTGAACTGCAATTTCTTCTAAGAGGGGCATAAAAAATTTGAAATTTCCTTCCACTCTAATAATAGTGTCTCTTATCAAAAATGTCGTTAGTATTTATTGTGTTTTTGAAGTTGTTAATGGAGCCGATTTGACGAGTCTCAGCGATTGCTAAAATGGTATAACGCTTGGACTCTCCAACATTCTATGCATCTTGATCGTGGTTGAGAACAGGTGAAATCATGAGACGAGTCGCTGGTATTTGTAGTCTAAGATCGGATCGAAACTGATTGAAATATTTCACCAATCCAAAATCGAGTTACAAAAATTCATGCAGCGCGGGGAGTCTATCTTCCAATCTGAAGAGAGTGCCGCGTGACGTCACATAGAGTATACAGAAACCCCAGCGTTCGTGCTCAGTATAGCTGAAACTAGAAAGACGATATACTGGGGGGCTGCTGACCCGCATACGAAGAGTGATGGTATGATGGCTACGAAAACCACGGTTACGCTTCCAGAAGAGGATGATTTTAATGTAGTGGATTTTCTTTTGTTTTCGCTACCTTGGGTGGGGGATTTTAGACAGAGACAGAAGGAAGAATTGG